>MU825412.1:1357986-1395821 GCA_029204205.1 Desmophyllum pertusum | reverse complement strand
GTCACAGTTTTTAACGAATATCACGTCACACGACAACCTTTTACCTGTAGAAATTTCATTTATCTCTTCAGTTATCAATTGCTCGTTTAAACAACTGAAGCTGTGCCGGAATGATTTTCAAAAATTCTGCTCCAGTTAAACTAGCTCGCCGTCTTCTTTTCGCGGCTTCGCCCCTCGCGCGTGAGGCTTAAACGTAAGTCTCCTTGAAGCCTAGCCAAACAAACTGACAGCTCCCACATAAACATTACTACCTATTCCCTTTTTAGCAACTGATAATATTTATTATCTTTATTTCAGGAAACTTCAATAAACGATAGTACAACTCAAACAAATGAATTGTACGAAGGACTCTAAAAGACCGGCGGTTACTCAACAAAAGCTTCAACAATGTGACTCAATCAAACGCGACCCTGTTCGTGCAGTTGTCAAAGAAATACACCTACGTAAATAAAAACATTTAAAAACAAACGTGTCTTTCATATTTATTTTGCAACGCAATTTCTCTCCATGTAGCTCACTAAATATGCCAATCTTCTTTTTGAGCATTGCACTTGACACCACTGTCAATGAAGCGAAACAATCGAACAATGCCATATCATGTTCAGTTATTCAAAGAATTGTTACAAAAAAGTCTTACGAAGGAATGTTACAAAGAATGCTTCGACGACGACAATAATGGGAACTTGCGCAAGCGCAGTACCCATAAAAAACTCTAAATAACCTATTATCTCCAATTACCGTATTTACTCGAAAAAGCGCCGCCCCCGAATTAGCGCCGCCCACGAATAAGCGCCGCACTTGAGAGCAAACTATTAATAAGCGCCGCCCTCGAATAAGCGCCGCACCCCTCAACAACAACGTGGTGCTTATTCGGAGCACTTGAGCTCTAGAGCGGCGCTTATTCGAAGAGTTTTAAAGTAAAAATGCAAAAACGATATGGTTCGTATTAAAGGGACACTGTCCCGGCGTATTTGCTCAAAACTGTTATAAATGCATGAAATGGTCCCTAAATCTATGAAATAAGAACTTAATAAACTCTAACTAAATGATAAAAAGCAATTTCTTCAAGAAATTCCATACTGCAACAAAATTTTTGTAAAATTTCAAAGATTTCCGAGCCAAATTTGAAACTTTGAAAAACTGACATCCTGACGTTTTTTTCAAAAATCCATATTGCAATCCATTTCCATCCTCGCTGTTGTTCGTCATCCTCACTTCCTAATGGGTTCCTGTCATTTGTCGAGTGTTATTCTACAGAATCAAACCATTATTGATCAACTTCCTATGATCTAGATATGTTTCTGAGCTCCCCAAAATCATGCTAAAATCAGGACAGTGTCCCTTTAAATCAACCGCCCCCAATGCAGCTCATTGATTCCGATCGCGAAGGAGACAGTGAAATAGACATTTTTAAACTAACTTTTACTATGTTGCTGTTATTGTTTTTAGAAAAAAAGATTACTAGTTATGTGTTATTCACAAACGATTTTTAGAAGTTTTAAATAAGCGCCGCCCCCGATTAAGCGCCGCCCTCAAATAAGCGCCGCATCAAAGAGTCGAAAAATTAAATAAGCACCGCGGCGCTTTTTCGAGTAAATACGGTATCTCTCAACTAACAATTGCAATTAGCCAAGTCTTCTTGTTATCTTCAGTAGATACAAAGCGGCGCCTTTGGCCAAGACATTGGGAAGCCAAAATAGCCCAATGATGGTAAACATCCAAGGATCATTCACTGTACTAGTTGGGGGTAACCCTCCTACCAGGGACAACTTTTCTCCATATAAACAGGCCCTAATTAGAACATGTGTGTGCATAAAAGCCGCCGCACCGTTATCCAGCGCTTTTTATAAGTTCTTTGTGCCAATCTCTCACCGCTGAGGAGATTTAAGTGCGTTTGGGGAGTTTAATGCTAGTAGAGTGCACTTTTTTAACATCTGTATTGAATCTGCCGGTGCAATTTCAAGTTTAATATCGAGCTTCGATTTAGGGTTATGCACATGGATACTCCGTTTTTTGTTTTCATATTCACGCCCTAATGTTTTCACGCCGGCGGATGCCGACATGCCGTGGTAGGCGTGAACTCTTTGGGCCGATTATTTAAACGAAGTCTAAGTTAGACCTGGTTTAAGGCTAAATCGAGGCTTAGACAAAGCTTTTATAGACCACGGCTAGGCTGAGTCTAAATTGCGTTAGAATGCGGATTAGCCACATTTCACGGAGACCACGTCTAAACGTGTCTAATAAGTCTAGCTATTGTTTCTTCTTAAACCGCTCTTTAAAAATTCGAGTTTTTTCTTAGTCGGTTTTGCACGCTATAATCGTCTTTCTACGCTATACTGATCGCTCTAATGATAACGCTTGGAAAATAATTCAAAACTTCTATTTCGCCAAACGTGATGGGCTACATTCCGGCATCCTGAAGTGCAATTATAACGTCAATAATGTAAGCGAAGAACTACCTGCTTTCTACAGGGAACTACTAGATTATTTTTATTAATGACTTCGAAATAATTTTTCATTTTATGGAACATTTTATGGACATGCTATTGAAGTAAACTTTTTTTCTTGAAAACTTAGGCCCAGTTCAGACGCCGTACTTCACATGAGCCGAATCGAATTCGAATTTAGGGCCGACCCAAATTAATTTAGACCGGCTGAATTGATTCAGACGCCGAGCTTAATTCAGCCGAACTTAAATTAATAGGGGAAAATTGCTGTTATATTGAAAAATACATTATAATAATTCATGCATTTGTTTCGGCTCATGTGAAGATCGGCGTCTGAATCAAAGCCGGTCCACAGCCGTTATTCCCGGCTGAGCCAGGCGGGAAGAACGGCTGAGCCGATCCGAATTCATTCAGCCGTTCCGAATTGATTCAGACGCCGTACCTCACATGAACTTAATTCATCGAATTCGATTCGGCTCATGTGAAGTACGGCGTCTGAACTGGGCCTTAGTATGATGAAAATATCCACTCTTAAAACTTGGTTCTTTCCTGAGCCTAAACCGTCGACGGAAATTAGACTGTTTTGGCAGTCTAAGGAGAAGTTGTCATCGTCGTATTCTTCTAGAGGATTTAATCTATCCTTAAATGTCTTATTCTTCGGACTCGGCTTGTTAGCCTATTCCTGTAACTGTCTGGCTTCGAACTTCCATCCATGACACAAACCTTCACTAATAAAAGCGTTAAACTACGTCTAAGTCTAAGTTGCTATTGTTTGCTAGCCTGTGTTTAGACACCGCTTAGGCGAGGTTTAAAATAAAGGACGTTTAAATAATTCGGTTCCCCGGATTAAACCCGGTTTAAACCAAGACTTTCTTAAGCGATGTCTAAAGAAGAAATATAACCGGGCTTTTTTTATCAAGCAAGCAAGCCGTTTTACCTGCTTTCTTGCTTGAAATCTATCAGATTAGTCACGGCAGTCACGCTGAAGTCTGATGTTTGCGTATAGTGCCTACTGTCAATTTTCTTGCCTCTGAGCAGTCTTTGAAGACTAACGGCGACCCTGGTTTATCACAGACGTTGACTCATGTGATCCCATGACGTAATCGTCCTTATTTATAAATCTGCATTTCTCAGGCAAGTTTCTGTTTTTCTCAGAAAATATACGGAAAAGATATGGTATTTCACACAAAATGACAATTATTTAACAGGACAATATTCATAAAATATCATTTAGGCAAAGGATGACCCTGGCGAAATCTAACGTAGCCTTGATAAAAAAATTGATCTAATGGCGCTTCCAGTGTATGTGATGTACGTACGCACCTCACAGACAATCTCTTCAAGTCACGATTCGACGTGACCCTATGACGTAATCGTCCAAATATAAATCTGCACGTCTCAGCAAGTTTCTGTTTACATAAATCTGCGAGTCTGGGCAAGTTCTGTTTTCCTTTACGGAAAAGAAATGTATTTCACACAAAACAAACAGGACAATATTATGACCCTGGCGAAATGTAACGTAGCCTTGATAAAAAAAAAATTGATCTAATGGCGCTCCTAGTGTGTCCACCTAGTAGTGGAGTACAATGATTTAATATTTTGACGAGTCAAACTCACCGACGTTGCGAAATCTGTACGCCGCTCCGATGTGTTTACGCGGTCCTAAATTAATATCTATTTGGACCAGTCCAACTTTCACATAGGCTCGATTTCCGCCGCTCTCTCGAGTCCGGGCTTCGTTCTTCCCCAAGAAAATCTTTCACAAGGCGAATACATTCATAATTGTCCCCGCCAACAACACATTAACCACACAGTTTGTTTTTGGCCAAGAGAGAAGTTTATTTCCACATCCGAAGACACGAAATATAAATCATGGAACATCAAAAGAAATAAACCTCTCTGCCACCAAAAACCCGGCCAAAAACCAACCGTGTCCAGAAGGGAGAAAGTAAGGCGAGAAATGATAAGATTATACCTGAAGAAGTGCCAGTCGCAGTTGATTCGCGAGTGCAAGCTTAGAGTCTAAACTAAATTCTAAATAAAGTTTATAGGCATCACTAGACCAGTCGCCATACAACTGGATAAGTTCCCCCGGAACGCCGCAACGAAAGGCCCAAGAGGCGGCCCCTCGTCGAAAGGAATGACCCCTGAAACTGTGTGCATTGGAAATCCCGGCCGCGACCAAGCATGAACGGAAATTTGAAACAAAACTACGCTTGGTAAGGGGAACGAGACCTTTGGGACCTGAAAATAGAAAAACGGGACAAGAACGGCGAGCGGGGACTAAACGAATCATGCGTAAATAAGCGGAAACAGGGCATAACGGCGAATCTACAATCCTAAGCAAAGGAATGTGAAGACGGCGCTCTCCAAATTGAATCGTTTTTGTACACTTAAATGTAACTAAGAGGCCATGAGAAGTAACAGCCACATCACCACGGGTGAGATGGCGGCGAGGATCAAATGACGTAGCAGACTTTGGCACAATGTTAGCAAGACGAGCCATGAGATAAAACGTAAACAAAAAGGCACAAAAGAGAGTCGACGAACGCGGATCACCTTCCAACGCAAGAACACGGGAAATGCTAAGTAAAATAGAAGGGGTAACTGGTGGGGCCCTGCGCGGGGTGTGCAAGGCATTGCGAGCGATACCACGCAAAGTGAGGGAGAGAATAAATTCTTTCGTGAAAGGGTAATCCGCGCCCGTAAATAAATGCAACAATTTAACGCCACTTAAATAGTTCCTAATCGAAGCGGGCGTTAGAGTACGACTTAAAAACTGTACGTAAAGACAAACGGTATCCAGCGTAGCCGGAATAGGATCGAACTTAAAATAATAGCAAAATAGGAAAAAGGCCTTAAATTGAGTTCTAAGGTTACTGAAAGTTCCAGCACTATATGCGGAGCGCTGCGAGTGCTTGAGATCCCGTCGAAGACGTCTGAGCTCTCTGAACCCTGAAAGATTAAAGGTCCAGTGTTAGAAAGTACCGTAGAACCGGAACATCGCATCCGGAACGGGAACTTCGTGGCAGTGATCGCGCTGAACGCGCTGTAAGAATTGTTCCTTCGCGGATAAAGAGCAAGAATCCCATCGGGAGAGAAGATCCGCTAAATGATTCGAGACACCGGGAACATGCACTGCACGGACTTCAAACTCGTAAATGGCAGCAAAGTAACAAATCTCACGTAAACAGGAGTTCATAAAAGGGTTACGACACCGTCCTGTATTCACCACAGTTACGGCCGCTTCGTTATCACAACGAACAGTGATGCGAAGTCCTGCCCAACGAGCTCCCCATAATTTCAAAGCAACGACGATTGTTAAGAGTTCCAAAGAACTTATGTCAAGGGTCTGTTCAGAAATAAAAGGCGGAAAAACGGCATGGAAATATTGGCCATCACACACATCACCACAGCCAGCAAGACACGCATCGGTCGAAAACACCTCGTCCGGAGAAGTCCACTGGGCAATGTTAATCAGAGATACGCCGTTATACTCCCGCAAGAATCGGCGCCACCACACTAAGTCCTTCCGAAATTCCGCGGTTTAAGTTAGCGTGGTGATGTTTATGCCTCAACTTGCCAATGAGAGCAAGAATTCGAGCGATGAAAACTCGACTTTGACGAACGCACTTGGAAACGAACACCAATTTTCCAACAAGAGACTGTAGAGCTGTTTTTGTGGCAGAGCGTTTTGTGAGCCACTGTTCCAACAATTGTTCAATCTCACAGAGACGCGCAGAACTCACAGACAACGTAAAATTGTTCGTGTCTAATTGAACGCCCAAACAAATCATCACAGGCGAGGGCGAACAAGATTTTTCACTAGACTCTTGAAGCCCGAGCGACGCTAATAACTCTCCTAGGGCTTGAAAATCAGTAGTGGCCGTACTAGAGGGAGACACACCGATAAAATCATCCAAATAGTTGAACAACGAGCGCCTCTGTTGTCGAAATATCCAGGAAACCGCTGAGGTGGATCGCTGACAGGCCATAGCCGCAGAACGTAAGCCCATGGTAAGAACCGTATCGAAATAGAACTGATTGTCCCAGGAGTACCCCAGTAAATGATAATCTCTGGGATCCACAGGGAACTGACGATACGCTTTTTGAGATCGCGTTTGTAGAGCAAACAACCCGGACCCAGTGAAAGCACATGCATCCACAATAGAATCAATGGTTGGATACGTCAATGAAATCGGCTCGCCTAGAAAGGAGTCACTTGGAATACCATCATTTACCGAGGTACCGCATGGCCAGCTTAAATCGACAATAACTCTGCGTTCGTCCGAATCCCGTTTGGGCACGGTGTTAAGAGGCGAAACCACAAAGCCATCGGTGAATGGTGCAGCGTCAAAAGGACCGGCAACCCTGCCGAGAGAAATTTCCTTCTTCAAATAGTCGGTAACTTGTTCCGGAAATTGAAGTGCACCGCGACGAGTGCGAAGGTCAAAAATGGGTAAAACGGTTGGCACGAAACCAACTGGCCAGCCAAATTCTAAAAAGTCGCAAACAACACTGTCCTCATAGGCTTGAAGTAGTTCGCGCCAGGTAGAAATATTCAAAGCGGAGGGGTACAGGAACCCTAGCAACTAAATAATTTGGCTCACCAGTGTGAGCCACTAAATCATGAACATCCCGATAAGAATAACAAACCGCACGAGGCGAAAAGGCGTGTGAAAAACTCGAGTTTTAAACGAGAACTTGAACCGCACACGGACTCTGTACAATCAAAAATAGCCACTGCATCACGAAAACGGTCAAGTCTAGAAGATAAAATGTCATGTTCAACATCCTCGGAAAAACAAGGAACACTCTCATCCACAGACTGCGCATGTGGGACGAAGGTGTTCGAGTTAGTTAGTTTTTTGTCTCCGAACTTGCAGTGGCAAAGGTACATTCGGACGAACCAGCGCGATGTTGCTCTTGTTTTTTTGATTGCATCCAGCAGTCGGAGCAAATATGCCGCAGCCACTTTCGTTCGCCGCGAAGAGAGCCGTAATGGGCTTGATTAAAAGAACATTGTTGGCCGTTGAAAATCGCGACAATAGAAGACTGTGGTTGAAGACGTTGAAGATCCTCCACTTGTAGACGATTTTTGACGCCCTAGGATGCCCGTAGAGAGTACGGCTCTCTAAATGAAACAACGAATCGCCCCACTTGAGGAGACCTCGCTCGATTTCCAGGAGAACAGCCCCGTGAAAACTGAGTACGGCGTGCCACTCGTACTGCTGGGCGAAATACATGAGGGACACCAAATGCTTAAGCCGAGCGGAACGCTCGATCTCCACAATGTCGGGGGATTGGAGGATTTGTCCGTATCCGGCAAACGAACTCCTCTAAATAAAAACTGAAATACAATACGACATACAATCTATATTAAGAGCTGATGTCTGTAATTATCAACCGGAAGCATACAATAGGGAAAATACCAAAATTCTCAAAAAAATTCACAAGATAGCCCTTGGTGAACTATTACTAAAAATACATTTTTTACTTCAATCCGGCAATTATTTTCGAGATACGGAGGTAAACTTGGTTTGGCAGCTCTCAGACCGGTTTTTGGCGTTTGACACCACACATTGTGGAGACCTTGTTTTGAAACTCAAAACAATTTTATTCCGAGAAACAAATTACTCATCAGATTAAGTAGATAATAAGATATATTGTGAGTGGTTATTTTATCAATTTGAATTAAAATGGAATATTTGAAAGATTTTTCATTATTTACATTATTTTAAGCAATTTCTTGCAATGCAAAATTGACGAAATTGAGAGGCTAAAATCGTTGACTGGTACATAGCCTAGAGTATAGAGACTTATACCACATGAAAGAGCATTATTTCTTCTTTTAAAATCTGTTTTCAAAACCATGGGCAACTTAAAAGAAGAATTTTGAGGCTGCGAAATACAAGTAGTACTTTTGTGTAATTTGAGCTTTTCCGTCACGGCATTCCGATGCTAAAACTCAGATAAACACAACATTAAAACATTTTGGAACAACAGAAGTTTAATAATATTTGCTATCAGGCACCAGCACATGTTACAAGACTATTTTCTGTGATTTGCTATCGCTTTTTCGCAATAATAAAATAATTTAGCTATTTTATTCGACCTTGAGTTCCAAAGCGTACACAAGTCACGTAACGTTTGTCAAGGTCAACTTGAAATCAAATCAAATCGGAACATTTTGCACTCTGAAATTACTGTTTAACACACAGAACAATAGCTATGAGTGCTTTGTTATTCGTACCTTAGATTGGGCTTTCTGGATATTGAAGAAATCCATGAGATAAATCTGGAACAACATCTGATAGCTGTATAATTAAATACGGTATGCGGTTTCCAAATTCGTTCAGAGATTGCGTTACATACATTACAGTGGGAGACCGCTGTAATGTTATTTCGATTATGGGCCCCGAGCGAATTGTTTTTAAAAAAACTTATGGAAATTTCACAACCGAATGGCCACAATGCATTAATTTGATTAACGTCACCGGATTTAGAAATTTTGAAATAAATTAATCCAGGACGCTGCCTCAAAGGACAAGTGCAAGAAAGGGCCGTCGACATATTCCCAAGTGCCCCGCTTAACGTCCACTGGGTCAAGGTCAGAACCCCCCACTCCCCCCCCCCCCCCCCCCCCCCTCCATAACATCCACTTGGAATTTTGCTGTCCAATCTTTTTCTAGTGTAGCTTGCAAACAGGCTCGCGTTTGGGCCCATATGCGAGCAACGAAAGTCGTGAGATTTACGTGCGATACTGAGCAATCACATGTGTAAGTGAAATGAAATTGTTCTCATTTGTTCTCATTTTCTACAGAACTATGTTTTCTCTTTATGTTCCATTCTTAAACATGAAGTAAAATAACAAAGATTTGCCTAATTTATTTATTTTTTTTGCTCAAAATGCCCCACGCTAACGTCAAATATTTTCTCTCCTTTTTTTTTTAGAGAAAATGATGATCCGAAATGGGCAATTTATACATTATACGAAGCTAATTTTTTTTATTTAATTTGATATCATGTTACAAATGAGAATCGGAAAAAAACATTTTTCGGGAAAATGGAATCTAAAAATAAGCCAGTAGTTTCTTGTTCCGGGTAACAAGCTCTTCTTCCAGACAGAGGGTTAGTGCTGCACTTTTCTGAAACTTTTCTAGCGTTTGTAGCTGTTTCTGGTTTGTTTCTAATAAAATTGTTTTTCTTTTCTTTGGGTTATTACTGACATATCATTTACAAATTAAAATGTCATAAAGAAAAAAAAGTTACTTACATTTATTTAAAGATTCGCTAGCATGACATTAGTTCTCGTATTGTGATTGTTTGTGACCTTTTACACAGTTGGGGATGCGACAATTTATGCGTATGAGAAATGTCGACGATTATTTTGTTCATTAAACAAAGAAATCTCGCGCTATTATCGTCATTATGAAGACTTGGTCCTCCTAACGCGGCCCTCCCCTAACGCGGATCTGGGTGTTAGTAATCCGAGTAACGGCGTAACGCGTAACGGCGTAACGGCGTAACGAGAATCGGCGTAACGACAATCTTTTGTCCAATTTTTTTTTTCAATCATTTTTTTATTTTTTTAGAATCGGCGTAACGACAATTTTTTAACAATTTTTTTTATTTTTAAATTTTCCAATTATTATAAAAGCGTGATGTAGACAAATTGATACTCACGCACCTTCAAATAAATACTGTAGAAAAAATACGCGATATTCTGCAAATGTTGGTCAATGGATGGATACAAAGGCACAGTGACTCTCACCCTGCTCGGTCACCCGCCATCTTGGAGATCAGCGCCTTATCAGCTTCTGTCGATAAATTGGCTAATTTTCAACCAACCCCGTTACCAGGGTCTCTCTTCTTCCCGCCAAAAGCGATTGATTCAATCGCTTTTGGCGGGAAGAAGAGAGACCCTGGGAACGAGGTTGATTTTCAACGTACACGACAGGGCTGAATAACGTCTGCGCATGTGCGGGATTTCATGACAGCAACAGCAAATTTTTGGCGCGAACGTGTTTTTGTGTGGTTTTGAAACACGACGGCAAGGAGAGATAAATGTCTTTTATTTCCGCTCCAAAACGGGAATATTTCCTTTTCCTACTTTCGCAAATATTAATTTGAACACTTAAAAGTTTACATGGAAGATTTTTCGCCATGAAATGCCGTGGAATACAAGAAAACTTGAGTATATCATTACTGCTTCGTTTCTGCATTTTCGCGGACTCTGACATCGTGGGGCGCTTCGTGGCTATTTTTCAGCGAGTCAAAAGATCAAAAGATATGTTTTCACTCAGTAACAGGCGGATCCACTGCAAGATTTTAAAGCTTAAGTTTACAGGCAAACTCTTATTCTTTGGCGAAAACCTTTGCAGTGTTTCGTATTTTTGAAAATCACGCCATTTTACCTATGTTGTTGCTATGGTTTCCTGGCAAGCACTTGGGGCATGCGCAGACGTTATTCAGCCCTGCTAACGTACACAGGATAACATCGGAAGCTAACACTATGTCCTTAGAGCTCAAGTAGGCAAAAGGTGTGGTGAACGCAACTGAATTCCAGTCGTATTCGATGTGAGGCGAGTACCAAGAAATATCCGTGCTTGTGCTTCGTGTATTCTTGTATTAAGGTATGTAATACAGGCTGTAAATTCTATGTAGGTGACTTGTGACCACTTGTGTCACTTGTATAGCCACTTGTGTTGCTACAGTTTTGACGTGTCAGTTTTAGGGAAGAAATATTAGTATTTATTTGAAGGTGCCCACTGCTGGCGTGAGTATCAATTTGTCTACATCACGCTTTTATAATAATTGGAAAATTTAAAAAATAAAAAAAAGTTGTTAAAAAATTGTCGTTACGCCGATTCTAAAAAATAAAAAAAAATGATTGAAAAAAAAATTGTCGTTACGCCGATTCTCGTTACGCCGTTACGCCGTTACGCGTTACGCCGTTACTCGGATTACTAACACCCCGCGGATCTTGTTGGGTCCTGTTCTTGCACGAAGGTCTAAGATATTGCACTGTTGCCGAGTTTTGGAACATCCTTTGACAATGACTAGTTCCACTGATTTTGTTCAATCCAGTTTTTTTTACTATAATGAAGTTAGGTGATGGTTAGGGGCCGTCGACATATTCCCAAGTGCCCCTCCACTGGACGTTTTTACTATAATGAAGTTAGGTGATGGTTGGATTAATTTCTTTCAAAATTTCTAAATACGGTGACGTTAATCAAATTAATGTATTGTGGCTTCAGTTGTGAAATTTCCATAAGTTTATTAAAACAATTCGCTCGGGGCCCATAATTGAAATAACATTACAGCGGTCTCCCACTGTAATGTATGTAACGCAATCTCTGAACGAATTTGGAAACCGCGTACCGTATTTAATTATACAGCCATCAGATGTTGTTCCAGATTTATCTCATGGATTTCTTCAATATCCAGAAAGCCCAATCTAAGGTACGAATAACAAAGCACTCATAGCTATTGTTCTGTGTGTTAAACAGTAATTTCAGAGTGCAAAATGTTCCGATTTGATTTGATTTCAAGTTGACCTTGACAAACGTTACGTGACTTGTGTACGCTTTGGAACTCAAGGTCGAATAAAATAGCTAAATTATTTTATTGTTGCCAAAAAGCGATAGCAAATCACAGAAAATAGTCTTGTAACATGTGCTGGTGCCTGATAGCAAATATTATTAAACTTCTGTTGTTCCAAAATGTTTTAATGTTGTGTTTATCTGAGTTTTAGCATCGGAATGCCGTGACGGAAAAGCTCAAATTACACAAAAAGTACTACTTGTATTTCGCAGCCTCAAAATTCTTCTTTTAAGTTGCCCATGGTTTTGAAAACAGATTTTAAAAGAAGAAATAATGCTCTTTCATGTGGTATAAGTCTCTATACTCTAGGCTATGTACCAGTCAACGATTTTAGCCTCTCAATTTCGTCAATTTTGCATTGCAAGAAATTGCTTAAAATAATGTAAATAATGAAAAATCTTTCAAATATTCAATTTTAATTCAAATTGATAAAATAACCGCTCAAAATATATCTTATTATCTACTTAATCTGATGAGTAATTTGTTTCTCGGAATAAAATTGTTTTGAGTTTCAAAACAAGGTCTCCACAATGTGTGGTGTCAAACGCCAAAAAACCGGTCTGAGAGCTGCCAAACCAAGTTTACCTCCGTATCTCGAAAATAATTGCCGGATTGAAGTAAAACATATATTTTTAGTAATAGTTCACTAAGGGCTATCTTGTGAATTTTTTTGAGAATTTTGGTATTTTCCCTATTGTATGCCTCCGGTTGATAATTACAGACATCAGCTCTTAAGTAACGACTATGAATAGGGGGTGTGTCGCATGCGGTGCCAATTAATCCCTTTGAGCGGAAGCGCCCAAAGGAAAACATATATTCATACTCATCCCTAGCTCTCCTCCTAGCACTTTGGCGGAGTAGAGGTATAAGAGATCGACGACAAAAAAAAAATAGAAGCTATTTTATTAACCGGGCTGGGCCCCAGGCCCACGCCGGTTAATAATCGGCCCAAATCCGGGAACCGAATTATTTAAACGTCCTTTATTTTAAACCTCGCCCGTAAGCGGTGTCTAAACACAGGCTAGCAAACAATAGCAACTTAGACCTGGTCATGAGTAGGTTTAGACGTAGTTTAACGCTTTTATTAGTGAAGGTTTGTGTCATGGATGGAAGTTCGAAGCCAGACAGTTACAGGAATAGACTAACGAGCCGAGTCCGAAGAATTAGACAGTTGAGGGATAGATTAAATCCTCTAGAAGAATACGACGATGACAATTTTCCTCAGACTGCAAAATAGTCTAATTTCCGTCGACGGTTTAGGCTCAGGAAAGAAGCACGTTTTAAGAGTGGATATTTTTATCATACTAAGTTTTCAAGAAAAACAGTTTACTTCAATAGCATGTCCATAAAATGTTCCATAAAATGAAAACTTTTCAATAAGTATCTTCAAAATTATTTCGAAGTCATTAATAAAAATAATCTAGTAGTTCACTGTAGAAAGCAGGTAGTTCTTGGCTTACATTATTGACGTTATAATTGCACTTCAGGATGAATGGTAGCCATCACGTTTGGCGAAATAGAAGTTTTGAATTATGTTCCAAGCGTTATCATTAGAGCGATCAGTATGGCGTAGAAAAACGATTATAGCGTGCAAAACCGACTAACGGAAAAAAGTCGAATTTTTAACTTAGTCGGCCCAAAGTTTCGCTCTGATTATTTATGAATTTTTGTCCTACGAGGTTTTGAGCTGATTTTGTGATGTAGATTCGTTCTTTGTAATATGTTTAAGATTTTATATATTCATACGGCCTGCGGTAGGTTGTGAAATAATTGCAGGACGTTGAACATTTCGCACGTTTTTTTGCCCTTCAGGGTCAGATTGGCTTGGGCGTGCAAGCCCTCGAGGAAAGGCTTAAGAACTTTGAAGGAAAGAGCCAAGCTAATTCTGTGGATCTGGCTTTACAAGCCCTTCATAGGACCCTCGACAAGACTCGTTTTGACACGAAAGACGCTATCTTGGATTTAGAGCCCCTAGTTAAGGTGGCCAAAATCAACAATCACGAAAAGGCGCGAGAGTACGAGTGCGTCCTGGATGAGGTTCAAAACACGCCAAAGCTCTACAGTATAAGTCCCTAAAGGATTTGCTTGTCGCGTTGGTTTGGCGATCCGGTGAAAGCAAGGTCCTCGAGAAAACCAATAAGCTTCTGAAGCATATAGTTCCTACTCATCGGCCCGTGGCCAGTCAAGATTGGAGGCGCTATAATAACCGATTTAACCACCAAGGCAACTTCAGAGGCCCCCAACGTCGCAGTGTTTTTTCCGGATAGCCGCCGCTCCGCCCCGCTCTGCTCTGGTCGTGTTTTCCAATGTTTTTATTGTGGCTCTTCCCAGCATTTTATTAAATTTGTCTTTTGTTTTGCGACAGTCTGTTGTTATGGAACCATGAGGCTTTTATCATTTATTAAAACGTTTATTTCGTCTCATTTTGTTTTAGTTTTTCTTCCTTTCCAGCATATTTTAGGTACCCGGCGTTTAGGTTGAATGTAGTTTGAAACAGGAGTACAACTCTCCTCCCGGTTGATCTGGGTCAAGCTGTCATTCCTCCTCTCCTGGTGGCCATTATATCTGTGTTTTTTTCTTTGCCCATTCGCTATGTTTATTTTTGAGCCATTTTTGTTTTATTCTTAAGCCAAACTGACTGCTTTCTGCTAGTCTTCGGTACAGTTCTTTTGTCCGACCCATGTGTTCTCGTTTCCCAGTCCACGGTGTTCCGAATGGGTAACCATGGATATGTCGCCACTTGACGGAGGAATGACAGCGTCTCCGTTTTAATCATCGAGACATATCTGTATATCATATCTGTACTGGGAAGTTTCTCCCCGACATAGCAAAATTGCCTTTCCGCAATCCTGATGTGTTTATTCATGGCCGGCCAGCTTCATCTGTTTCGTAAGACCTGAGTTTGTGATGTCATTTACTCTGATGCATCCCCGTTTGCGTAGTGAGGACTATTTTCCTCCAAAAGAGCCTGTTAAACTTTAATGCCTCGTGATATAATTTTTGGCGCCTATTGACTAACTTTTTTAGTCATGTATAATTCATTATGCGCCTATATATTCTTTCCGTACAAAACAAAACCTTGCCGAGGACCTTGGGATCTTGTATAGGATTTGTAATAATCTTAGGCACTTTGCCCTGGCCTTTCTCCCTTAATCTTTTTTGGAGAATGGGGTAGGATAGACTAGATTTACAGAACAATTTAGCCGGATTTTCTTAGAGATACGTTTGGTTAGTGGTCTAACAGGTGGATTTGCGAACCATTTTCACCCTTCCATATCTCATTGTATATTCATGTTTATTATACGACGTGACGTTTTAGAGTGCGAATACGCACAAAGAGGAGAGCAGATATGAGACCGTATTACACGGGTCTCAGTCCCCCTGACCGCGCGCCACGGAACACACTGTTGAAAGCCTATATTTTAGGAAAGATATTATGTCGTATAATAAACAATTTATTCAGCGGAAAGTTGTGTAATACGGCTGGGCATTTTTACTCGTCAATGTTTATTTTTCTCGCCTAAAGGCTCGAAAAAATAAAAACTGACTCGTAAAAATACCCAGCCGTATTACACAACTTTCCGCTGAATAACCTCTATTTAGTAAATTTGTACCTCTGGATAATGATTTTCTAGCTTTCTGATTGGCTCCCTCCTCTATGGATCTGAGCCATTATCCTTAAGTTGACCAAATATGGAAAAATGAAGAATTTCTTGTACTTGTATAGTCCAAAAAGGGCGAATGGAATACTTGTTTGATTAAAAAACGTTAAACGTAAGGTTAAACTTCGGTATTACTTTTTAAAAATTTATAAATCGACTGAGTGATTTTTCAGTTCAATCTAAATGAAGCATGATTTGTATGAAAACGGCGGCAAAAACTGCTGGCGCGGCCTCCCAGTTCAGTTAGCACAGTGAATGAAAAGAGAGCAAAACAGAATTTTAATCTTCGCTCTGTGTCTTCTAAAGTTTCGTATATTCTGGAAAATTGCGCAAATGGTTTAGCTTAAAATGGGAAGATCAGAAATAATTGTGGAGCTGAACATTATATTCATTTTACAAGTTGAATGAACAGCTGAACGGGTTGTTTACGGCGAGCAAATCGTGCACGACTACAGAATTAATTGTGTTGAAACCAGCGAAACTGAGCCAGTTGAAATCACGTTCACTGAAGTAAAAAGCAGAGGAAAACGTCAATATCTAAGAGAAAAAGAGTGATCTTCGAAGATAATTTCACTGTGAAGTGGTCCTCGATTGTACCATCACCAACGCTTGACGATCGACTGCGATATTTATGCTTTCTCGTTCCCGATATTTATTGTGCTGATTTTGAAAGCTTACTCCAGCTGGAATTTACAAGCCTCTTCGAAATACAAGGTAACAATACTGAATAGGTTAAGCTTAAAATTGTAGTGTAAACAGGTTTTCATTCAGTTTAAATTTGTGCAGATTTGTATTGGTTTCATTTCGGGACCTAAACAAAGTTGTTTCAGGCTTCCTTGCATGCAGTGCTCGTTCAGTTGCATTTGTTGTACATTTGTAGGCATGTATTTTTCTTGGAGCGGAATAATTTTTTATTTTTGCATCTTCCGGTTATTGAGTGTTTGAAAATTTACTAAAACAGTTATTCTTCTCGGACTTGCCGGATATGAGCTGATTATAACCAACTCGGCGAAGCGCCTCGTTGGTTATACATATCAGCTCATATCCGGCGCGTCCTCGAAGAATAACTGCTAAGTATTATATGACTTAAAAAATAGGTCCGCAGTGTGCGTACGCGTGTGGGCTTATGGCTTATTTTGCTTATCAACTCAGGCTATAAACAAGTTTCTGTACAAAAATTACCTTGCTAACTGTTACTGGGGGATTTGTAAAACCATTGCGATGTTTAACACGAACAATAGTTTGGTTGATTATGCGAGTTTTATTTGGTTTTCCCACTACAGTGGCCAGGCGTTGTCAGTGGCTTCTACGTAAATTTAAGGCCCGAAGTGAATTATTTCAACGTACATCTCATTTTATTATTTCTTTGTTATCAGCTATTGGTCTAAAATGCTATAGATGTTTTGGTGATGATGCACTCAGTGTAGCAAGAGCACTCTGGAGAGTAACAACGACAGATACTTGACAGAGTGCCTCTCCGAATTCGACAGGTGTCTGGAAACCTGGTATCGCGAAAAAAGTCTTCGAACCTTGGCGAGGAAACAGTGTAGTTCTCAATCAGACTGTCAAAGGGAAAAAAACAATGTGAAGTGTATGGCGATGAGAAAGGCTTCGGTGGCTACGATTGCGCGGTTGGCTGTTGTTCCACTGACGCATGCAACGTGGGCTCACCTGTCTCCGCCAACGTGGCCCTGTCTCCAACGTCACCAGTCTCCACCAGCATCTTCCTGTTGACCGTGTGCTCTGTTGTTGGCCTGGCACTACTGAAGTAAGCCGCGGACCAGGCCACACTGCCGTTTATTATATTCACGCATAGTTAAATAAAAACTGAAAACTGAACTTTCTAGAGCCTTGTGTGGTTAGTGAAAAAAGACGGATTAATATATTAATATCCATATGAGTTAGCTTAGTTTTAATTTGGTAACTGTACAACTTGAAAAGGTTTCATATATACAGATATATAGGTTACTTATAAAAATAAACCCCCGTTGCTAGAGTAATCGAATTATAAAAATTGCTTGCGTGTAAAAATTATCTTAACCGCCTCCCCTGCCCTCCCCTCCCCTCCCCCACTTATTTGTGTCATCCTGCTCCCTTTAATCTGCCTCCCGCATTCTCATCGAGTGACATAGGTCACGTGATGTAACGGACGCTTTTCAGTTGTCTGTGCTGTTACGTCATGGCCGTGACATATTTACTACACCGCAAATAAAGTAGTTATGACAAAAGCAAACGCTGCGTTCGCCATTATAAGCAGTGGAGATTCTTCCCGAAACATTTTACACCTGGCTTTAAGATTTCTGTAACTACATGTATTGTGGGTTGCAAGGTCAATTCAATATTTTTCAATATTTTTCCTGGAAGTGACGACAGCATTTTTTGATTGATTAAGGGGTGGGGGTGGGCCTTTTCTTGCTAAAATAAGGGGAGTGGGCAAACAATTTTTAGTCTTCGGGTCCAAGTTTAATAGGGGAGGACAGGCTCCTTCCCTAAATCCCCCACTCACTAGTGCTGTCATTCGTGGTCACTCACTCTGACCAAAGTGTGTCCTTATTATAGTGGTTACAGGTATGACATAATTTCAAAGTCTATTGACCATAGTTAGAATATTTTATGCCAAAACTTACCAAACTTGAGTTCTGGTTTTATTCTAAGTACATTTACACTGTATTAATTAAAATACCATTTTAATGCAGTAGCAAAGATCTCTCAATAAATTGTACCAAAAATAATTACAAGAACTTTATCCATATGTATCAACGATCCACCTATAGTTTTGCTTAAGAGTGAGACGACATTATTTTGCGGTAATGTCGTCTCAATAGATTGGTTCTGAAGATACAGATTGGCACCGGGGCACTGAATTGGTTCCTCACGTACGCATCAAAATTCAAAACGTTTTCTTCGATGAACGCGTCCGGCAATCGTTTATATCTTGTCATTTGCTCATTTATGGAGTGCTTTATTCGCCGGTACAACTTGCTCAATCTAAAAGTTAGCGTATGGTGAGTATTAAAAGTCATTTATTTATTGCTTTCGCGATGTGCGCGCGCTAAATTGTAAATCAACTTTTTCGGTGCAAAATTTGATTATTTTCCAATTTCATTGCTGTTTGGTACTTTAGCAAACTTTGTGGGACATAATTCTGAATTGCTTTCGTTTCCATAAGCAATTACCGGCGAAAAAGTCCGACTTTCTTCGAAACGATCAAATGCTTTCGCGTTCAAGTATTTCAAACCCCAGATGATACACTTGATAAAGAATAGTTTGACCAGCAGGGTCAAAACACAGTCGTAATATTTCCCTGAATATTTGTGATTTCTGCCATCGATGCACCAAAAATTCATCGATACAATCCATCCAGGAAGCTAATAAATGCATCAAGATCACTGTACTACGCAAATGCATGTCCTGTGAACAATCCAGAGTAAAGTATTTGGCTAAAATCGAGTCGTACACATTGCGTTGGCCGATAAGCCAAGAAGTTGTTGTCGAAAAAATCGTGCAGACCGAAGTGCGAGAAGCAAGACTGCTGACCGGATGTAACACTACGTTTATCTAAATGCAACATATCTAGTATCCTCTGGGTCGTAGGGTATGGGTATGGAATTAATTTGACTTTCGATCTGGTAATGCGGCTGAATTTTACAAATGGTGATTTTTTTTAAACAGAATAAAACCAAAGGATAATATGAATACGTACCACAGCGCCCCAGTGAACTTTATTTTTTCGTTGGGATGGTACGCGGCAATCTGCGTTTTAGACCTTTATCGAGGTGCTCATTTAATATGAGAGAAATTTAGAAAAACACGGGCCCCAGGCGAGTGTTTTCTATATTTCTCAAGCATGTATGTCAAAAACGAATCCATGCTGCAAGTAAAGGAAGTAAAGACGAATACGGATAGAAGCAACTTTGCCACCACCTTCTGTGAGCGACAAGGAAACATTCTACTGGGGCAGGCCTTATGCATGTGGGAACTACACGGGCTGACTCTTATAAGATTGAATAGGCCTAGAAACATAGCTCAGGTCCTTCCGCGCCATCTTCAATATCACCATTTTCGGAGGCTGTTTCTTCATCGACTAGCTTCCACTGTCGGATTTGTCTCGATCCACCCTGGCTCCAGAGGTCAGTTATCGACTGTTAAACCACGAAAAGCGGTTAGAAGAAGACCGAAGAAGGCTCCCGAGTTTTATTATTTTCTCGGCGCGTTGCGCCTCGCTGTCGCGGCTTCGGCGCTCAAAAAATCGCGGCTTCGCCGCTCTAAAAAATAATAACCTCTGGCACCCAGGGTAGTCTCGATCTCGATACAATTGTTTCTTTTTTCCAACAGTTCAGTCAGAATTGTCTCGATTTCTTTATGAAATGCTTATCAATTCCCAGCTCTGCCAATCCATCTATGAATGCCTTGAGGGCACGTGGCTTGGTCACATCGGCATTGTGAGGAGTAAAACATAATCGACTAGCTCAGCAATATTGGTCACATGAATCATACGTTGGTTTCGGAGTAATAGTCCACTAGATGTCCAAAACAAGATATCTTAGACGCGGCCAAACTGTGTAATAGACCAGAGGCCTTTTGTCTGGAAACAGCATTAGAAAGACTCTCTAAAACATCTTTCATTCGAGGTTCTTCATCATCACGTTCTTCTTCGCTTGTGTTAGTGTCCTCGTACGAACTTTCCTCCTCTTCCCAAGTCCACCTTTCTCTACTGTTGAAAACAGCACTCGTTAACGCAAGACCCAACTGATCATTCCACAGACTAACACGCGACTTTTCTAACATCAGAAACCCCAAGCTTGTAATTACAGGAGTGAACCACATCTGAATAAATCCACTACCCTCTTGTACAAGGATTTGCTTCTTTTTCTTGTAGGGAACCTTTGGGTTAACTAGGTCAATATAATCCTTGTATGGAATCAATTTAAGTCTCACTTGTTGAGTAACAGTTACGTGTGTATGAAGAACATTATGGGTAGCTTGTACTATCGCATGCATCTGTTGCGGAGTAACTGTCTCCAAGAGAAACTGACGCTGATGGTCGGGGCCGCAAGCAAGGAGTTGAAGGTACCGCTCTATTACTCTTTACTACAAGTGAGACATGGTCATCGAATGACTAAGTAAAGTAAATTACAGTCTTTATAATGTCTAAGCTACTCGATTAAGACCAAAGTTCGAAGTTTTCTGTCCTTGTCTACATTGCGTTGTTTTTCGTTCAGTCTTGGATGGAGTCGAACTGTGAAACTGCGCTTTCCTTTTTGTAGCTTTTCGACCAGCCCCAGCCTGGGTGCTAGGTTACCAATAGCTTGCCTTCCACGCTTTTCAACCGCTGTGTTGAAATAGAATCCTTGTTTTCTCCTGCTAACATATCTTGTGCTACGTTTGCACCTCTTTGTAGAGCTTTCAGTTTTACCAAGTACTTTAGCTCCCTGTCGAAGATGGGGCACAGCCCAACGGAAAAGGACCTCTAAATATGGAACCTAATCCGTACTCACGCTGAGATTGAGCACCATGAAAGGTTGGTAAGTTTCCACTTTTTGTGGTGACTTGGCAAGGGTGCTTACCATTTATCAAACATCCCGGTAATTTCGGTTGGAAAGCAAATGGAACAGTAATTTTCCGGAAAATCTGTTCGGAAATTGTGGACTACGTACTTTTATTCCGGTTGGAACGGAACGTCGGAAATTTTCCGTTTCCATTTGAAAGTTTCTTCCGTTTCCAGGCTCCCTTCACGCGGTTTTAGATGCATCAACATGGCGTCAGTACGAAGTATACGAGTGTGGCGTTTGTTTCTTCAACTCAGATGGACCACATAAAACGCCAGCACTTGTTTTTTCAGGAGAAATAGGATGCCTGCTTCTTGCATTCCTTGTAGGAATCACTTCCTTCCCTATACAAGATGGAAAATATATGACTTTGAAGGCACACTCGTGGAAACTATAAAACTTGTGCGATCGCGATCAAAACTCACTTGGGTATGTGGGAACTATGATCTCATATCTTTGAATTTTGTTTAAATTTCTTGGCATAATAGAGCTTACGGCACCAATGACCATCATGTTGTCTTCTTCTTAGTCAAGAGATTTTAGATTTTCAACCTAAAATCCCCACTGAGTTACAAACGTTAAGCTAAGTTCACCATATTGACTCAAAGACCGGAATTAGAATATTGTAATGGTAAGCGCCAACCGTCTTCCGTTGGTCGGTGAGTTGGAAAATTTCTTACCATTATGCAACGGTCACCCCAACCGGTTTTTTCTTACAATGGTAAGCACCCTTGATCTAAATAATATTGTTCGTACAACTTGTGATTTGGAGTGTGAATTTTCTTCATCTCACTGTTTAAAAGTACGCAAGTATACTCTGTCGAAAATGGAGTGTAAGTAACACTCTTCTAAGCTTAATGGCACTGAATTTCCTGTGTCGTAGTTTATATTGACTTCAATATGGTGTGAAACAACAGAATTGTTGGTGGTGGTGGCGGTGGTGTGAAACAAGCCTATATAAATCTGAAACATTCGTCCTAGGGGGATCGAGGCCACTTAGAAAAAAGTTTCAATCTAATCTAAAAAGGAAGTAGCTTATTAGAGAAGCAAGCTTAATATAGATTGTACAGTGCTCCTATGGTAAATTCTTTGTTTTCTTTTAAGATGTTGATGGCATTTGAAGTCACTCAGGCTTGTGCAAGTGAAGACAAATCGACTGATCGTGATGAGCCAGTGACTTTGACGGAAAAAGCCAAAATTACAATGAGGAGGAAGAGGAAAACCAATGTCGAAAAGTCTTTAGAAGCTGTGTTTTGAGAAATTTAATCAGTTCTCGAAGGACGAGTTTGTGAGGTACATCATATGGTTTACATTATTGTTTATGTCCTAAAAAATCCACATTTTCCGATTCATTTTAGTATTTAATGATTATGTACCTTATTGATTGTTCTGGTATCCACAATTGGAAGAAGAGAGATTTATGAGGGAACAAGAATTCAGGGCTGAACAAAGGAGGGAAGAGAGGCGCATGAATTGACCATGATGCAGATGTTGCTAGCTGGCTCTCCAAATAAATACAGCAGTTAACACTATGCAAACTGCTTTTCAATCTAGTAATTATCCCATGGTCCATGGTCCAAATTCCACAAATATGCATTATACAATGCCAGTACTTATAGTAGCGATGGCAATGACTACTTTGAATTATGATTTTTTTTAAACATTCAAACAGTTGCAACATATTTATTTGTTATCTTTGTAATTGTCAGAATTTGCTTACAGTCCATGTAGGGTATTGCAAATTTACGTTGAGCTTTGTCACAAGCCTTTTATTCGGGATTAACCTGTTGAAAAAAAAGAAACATGTCTACAAGCTATTAAACGGTAAGACTGCGAGAAAAGGCGAACAATCTTCCGGCCTAAAATTAACAACATCAAGTTAATTCACTACAATATTCATTTATACATTCAATCATGATTTCAATGTAAAGCCGCATTGGTAACCTTAATTAGAATATATGACATATATTTATTCCGTGCGGTTTTTACCGAAGCTTACCAAGTAACTAAAGCGTTTCATGTATGTTTGCATTGAAAAACTTTACATTTCAAATACAATCACATAAAGGGCATAAAGCACATAACAGAGCTTGTCAGTTTTTGCTTTAGTGAACAAAGTTATGTTGGTTTGGCTGCCATATCGGCTCGTGCTGTGTACGCTTCGATGTGATTAACATCCGATATATATACGAATAAAAAATAATTGAAAAGCCGCTAAAAGGCTTTTTGTTTTCTGGATGAATCAACATTGACAACATAGGCGCGGAATCTAATTGGGTTGCTATTTTACATTGTCTCCCCTTTCGTGGCGATTTTGGGCTTTGTTTTACATTAATTGACATACTCGTCCAATATTTGACACTGAGCGTAAAATGGCATTGTTTTGCATTCTATAGACCAAAGCAAAACATTAAGCAAAGAATTATCAGGCTTTTAGAAAGACGCTAATACAATACACACTTTAAGTTGTCTAGTTTTTGCCTGTGACGCCGTCGGCGATGAAGCAAATGTGTCAACAGTCATTTCTATTGCTTGATCAAATATTTTAACAAAAACGTGAGCAGTTTAAAGACACGAACGACATCTGCAGGAAGAACAAGGAAAAAACCCAAAGCGAACTTTTGAGGAAAGTAATCAACTGACAGAAGAGTTTGGAGGATGGAAGCGAGTAGCGCCACCTAACAAAATCTCTGGTAAGTTCCCGGAAATGGTTTTAAATGGATTTTCGCGCAGTTTTATGGTCGATAAAAAGTGGTGTGAGAAAGTAGATCAATATTTCAGGTGCTTCAATTAGGATAATATAAAGAACAATGTCGTTTGTGTCTAGAGTTCTAGCTGTTGCTAAAATCGCTCCGAAGATATGCAGTTAGCGGAAAAACCGATTACAACTGACTCTCGATAAGACAAGCGCTCAGTGTGTTGTGGGCAAGAAACAAGGAATGTGGAAATAAGAAAATTGCCAAAACAAGGTGGGACTATATTTCTGATGTAAAATTTAAGCATTTTGGCTAATTAGGATTCAACAATTTTAAATTTAGAAAATTATCGTCTTGGCACCTAACTGTATTTAGTTTAGTTTTCGCACTAGCTGCTGCTGTGATCAATTTCGAAGCCCCTTACCGGCGGCGGCACCGCACATTTCAATTATGCTCACAAACGCCTGGTATACAGTTTAGTGTTCTATTTGAAATTTTTCAGTCAATGTAGAAATCCTAATTACATTTGCCAGTCACGCTTATTACGCTGTTATGCGATTTGACTTCGACTTGACACTATTTCGCCATCAGTTCAGCTTCGACGTAGACTGCTATTAACCACCGGGTCAATAAATTCAGATAAGTGAAAGTAAGATTCACATCAGGTTTAGCAATGTGTATATTGATTAAGATTATCAGTTATCGTGCGCCTAGGAGTTTAATCGGATTCGCAATATATATACGATGAAACTTTAACATATTGCCTCGAGGCCCGCCTTTCGTCCAGAAATTGAGCTTGTTATCACTCATTTAGGTGATTTAGCGCTTTAATTAAAGACGCAAACAAGTGTTACCAACCGTCGTCACGTAGTCTGAAATAATTCAAATGTTTCATAGGAAGCAGATATTACATTAAAGCGATTAATTGAATAAAGCGCACGAGCATAAACGTTTTCTTTATCCATAGAAAACTGCATTCTAAAGCCATTTAGTTTTTTAACTCTGGACCAATGCAACGGACTCCATTTCAGTCATTTATTGAGCGAGTAATCCTAAAATTTATAAATTGATTTGCGTGCATCGTATTTGGCTTCCTTTTCTTTCCGTGATCATTAAGCTGACGTAGTGTAATTTCATAGGAAATACATCTTGTTTATTTGCTTATTTGACTTGTTTTGTGGTGATCCAGGTCCACTGCAATTACTTTCCATTGCTTGTAAACATTAATGCATTTGCACAATCTACGTGAAACTGAATTTTAACCAGTCGTTATCAAAAATTGGTTGTGTTGATTTTACTACTGTTTTTAGCTCAGCCACGCGCGGCTAACTCAGCTGTAACAATTTCTCGATACTCTTTTTAAAACTCAGTTCAGCGTTAGGCGAATTCTAAATACATCCTGCTGTAATTATTTGTCCAACTGCCCGTCAAGTCTGTTCCAAACGATATCATCTCCTGTGTGGCTTTTGCTAATTAAAGATGCGGGTCAGTATTAGAAAGGTGGCAGAAAATTGAACGGATACATGTAATCCTGGCTTTGGTTCAGATCCCATCGAGGTTAAAGATGTTGCCTTCATCTTGTATTAGGCGGAAGGTAGTGTTGAATTTCGGAGAGAAATGAGGGATAACGCTTGAGAGTTACCCCTGGCCACTGTTTAAAATGGCCTCAATTATGTTAATTCCTCACCGCAAAGCGAACGAGGTTTATAATTTTGTCCATCAAAAGTTCAGGCGAGATCCAGGTGGTGTTCGCACTACGATCGCTATGCATCATGGACGTATCCAAATCTAATCATTTGTGCCAAGACTTTGTGGAGTGTAATCTTGTAGGAAGCAACTAAGTTTACCAATATTCGTTAAATATGCCGTAAAAATCAGCTTTTTTTTGCTCTATTTTCTTTCGAAGAATTTTGAAGAACAAACTACATCGAGTTCTCTGGGAAAATCAGTCTCCTCCTCTTGATAAATACCTTTTGTTCGTGATTCCCGACTGCTTGCCTCTGAGCAAAGGATGAGCTTCCATTGTGTCGGCCTGTCGAGCAATAAACCTGTTTGCTCTATTTTCTTTCGAAGAATTTTGAAGAACAAACTGCATCGAGTTTTCTGGGAAAATCAGTCTCCTCCTCTTGATAAATACCTTTTGTTCGTGATTCCCGACTGCTTGCCTCTGAGCAAAGGATGAGAGCTTCCATTGTGTCGGCCTGTCGAGCAATAAACCTGTTGCCCAGGATCGCTTTGTTCGATGATTCAGTCTTCACTTTTTGATTCCGCTTAAATCAGTTCAGTGGCCCCATCACGAGCACGAGCGAACTGAAGGTAAGACGACCAGTTCGGAAATTTTGATTTCTGGGCTCCTGAAATCGATTTTGATCGTTTCTTGCTTTCATCGACACATAATTTTCGTCAAAAAGAGGTCAATTCAATAGCTGATCTTCTGTTGTATGAGCTGCATGGACTCTTTAAAGGAGCTATGTCACGACATTTTAAGTCATTTTACGAAGTGCAAAATAACCTTCAATTGAAGAAAGTCTCAAATACTATATAGTTTACTAACTAAGGTAGGAAAACTCCAAGAGGTAATAATAAACCAAACAGGAACAAGGATGGTCGAGGATGCGATGGAGAAGATTAACGGATTGTGAATGACCAACTTGAAAAAAATGGCCATTTTTTTCAAGTTGCCCAAACCGTGACGTAGCTCCTTTAATTGGATGAATTTTACTGATGCATTTCAATGTTTTATGTTTTTCACACTGAACCAAATAACAATATGTTATATCAAAACTGGATGCCTGTTATTGTTGTTTTGAGGGTTTTGGTCCTACATATTTTTTTTTATAAATTGAGCACCACTACCCCTGGTCTCCCCTCTAACTACTCAGTAATACTTGGACCTGTTGGCTTACAATATAGGAAGTCAGTGATAAATCAAATAAAAGAAATACTGCAACTTTTGTATGCTTGTAGTCATTGACAGTTTACCATACATAAGTAATATAGCAGTTTTATAGGTAATAAAAGGTATGAAACCGAAAATGGCATTTGTGTTTACAAAGCCTGATGGAGTCACCAGAGGGAGTTTGGGAGAATTTCATAGTTTCTGTTAGTTCTTTCATGATTGCATCAGGCTATGATGTATTAAAACACATCATTGCCATTTTTAGTGCAGAGTGCACGAAGTGCAATCTGCAGTATTGGTATGAGTTGGGGGATCAGATTCACTAAGTATCTATGGCGTTTAACTAATCGATAATCAATCGATATTAATTAATTTAAGGAGGGGAGGGAGGGGGGCGGATACAGAACGTGTAACATCACCTGAACACTACTTAAATTAATTCAATATATATTTTGTTCGGACAACCCAATGCTCTCCTTGTGGTAGCTTTATCTAGAACAAGGTGCCTGCATTATTTAACTCATTCGGTGAAGATCTGTAGTGCAAATTACTACTTCACAGTTACTTTGTTGATTTTTTTTTTGACACGGAATGTATACAATTTACCTTAAAATTACAAAAAATGTGAAACTATTTTGTATTCGCTATTCGCATCCGCGCTCTCTCTTACCCCTCCGATCACAAAAGTTAAGCCCTGTTCGTCGGGGTCAGAATTGGATGGGTAACTCCTTCTTTTTCCTTTTCTTTTACGCTATTATATGGTTTATTTATTTCTTCAAATTTATTTTCTTGGGTCAAAGAACGTAAAAACAGACAAATGAAAGCAAATGAATAATTCATTTCATTAGATTCGAGCGTATATCATTTAATGGAAAAATAAATCGTAGAAATCAGACATACAATACAACAATACAATACAATAACTTTATTCAGGTGTCAAAACTACTAGCTGGTCACAAGTGGCCTACTAATTGGGGACACTAACAAAAGCATTGAAATAAAAGAAAATCTTAAATATCTTATAAATGTATGAACTATTATTAATAAAATACAGTCTATCCCTAATTCTTAACTTATTATATCTAATATAATGCTAATTTATAAAATATAATTCTTAATATAAAATTATGAATACTAAAATCTAACATTTAACAACCACATCCAAAGTGAAACCACTGACTCGATTTACGCCGCTCTCTCGAGTCCGGTTTTCGTTCCTCTACGAGTGTTCTGGCACCACATTATTTATGATTTAGATGAAATCCCAGATAAAATTTATCACACAACTCTACCGACTGTTTTGTGTATTGTATAGTACATGCATGTCGAACGTCCAAATGGATCTCATCAATTGCCGTGTGCGGTAATTGTAGTGGCTTAGCACAAACTTTCCATGATGTATTTCCTTGGTGAGGATCAAAAATCCATCATGTCGGTTGAATTACAAAGATATCACAGTCGATCTCTAAAGCCTGGTTTTTAATATCGCCCTCACTGCCATCAAAATAATCTACTACACAGAAACAAACAACTACCTCAAGAATTTCTCGAAGTACAAACGGCATATGGCTTTTTTTATTGATGCAAATTGATTCAAATTAATCGGAGTTACTAAAACGCGGAAGCACCCAAAACGAACCAAAACGACCCACAACCACCAAGAAAACGATCCAAAACAATCATAAATAACTTAGGCTCGATTACCAGCCGCTGTTCGGGAAAAAGAGGGCGTCACAGCCAAATCTTGTGCTTGTGCTTATCTCACACCGGTTCATACACATGTTTTCCTTATGCTTATGCTTATCACACAAGTGTAAAACCAGGCTTTAGGGTGAATCCGGGGACTGCAGTAATCTCATCATATTAAACAGTCAGTTTTCAAGGTCCTGTTTAGCAGTCAGCTCTATAATTTAACATCACACAGTCACTTTTTACAAAGTATAAACTGGTGTATTTTGTTTTTGATCTGTATTCGATGGTCACACATGTACATTGGAAATAATAAACACTAGTATTGAGCATGCAGACTGTAATTTTCACTAAAATCTATTATACAAAAACGAAAAAAAAACCAGGTTCAGTCAGCTAATTGCTAAGCAGATGTTTCTGGAAATTCATGTTCTACATGAAACGCCTCTCAAATTAACTTTCCGTATCATTTCCCCAGAGTGGCTGGTTTTAAATCTTTCTTATTTGACTAAATTCGAACAACTTCATGAAATTAACAATTTTACACAAAGTCAATACATTATTTTATTTTATTTTATTTATTTATTTAGGGAAACATAACCTCTTGTTTTCCTTTTCAAGATTTTTATATTTAACAATTATTCGCCGAAGGCGAAGTGAATATTGGTGAATATTTACCGAGACGAAGTCGAGGTAAATATTCACCAATATTCACTGAGCCTGAGGCTCAGTGAGTCTAATTTACTAAGGTGAATATAAAGAACTACAAATTACGAGCTGAAACATGAAAAACAACACACGCAAGAGCTCGCCATATTACCGTAATTACATCGTTTACATATCAAATTAAGCAGTAAAATACACAAAAGAACACTAGCTACGAAAAAGACATTCACCAGGTACCTTGTTTAATATTTGCTGATTTCATGAGCAGCTGTAATTATCTTCTTGAAATAAGTAGCTTTAGGTCTGAAGAGAAGCAATTTTCTGACCCTCCATCCGACACAAACACGGCCGCCCTGGTTGACACACACAAAACATTTGTTTTTGACGAGTTTTAAATGCGTTAAAATCATTTCTTGAAAAGGTTTTCGTCCAAACGTCTTGGTAGTCATATTACCTAAATTCTCAATGCTTTGAATATCCCGAAACGTGGAGTGAGGTCTTTAGAATAAACCAAAATTTCGTTCAAAACGAGTCGCCGTCTTTACTTGCCGGCACAAGAAATGTGGCTTAGCTTAACAACCACGCCTTGAAATCCTATATCCACCGCCTCGCGCGGTGAATATAACGTCAAATCCCGAATTTTTCGACCAATCAGCTAGTCGGATTCTTTATATTCACCTTAGTAAATTAGACTAAAGCAAAATATTCACTGCTATGTACTAATATAAAGCATTTTAAGCAGAGCTGGTGGCCTTACATTGTTGGAGAAAAACCATTCGCCGCTATTTTGTGATCGCAAGGGTGACATTTCTTCACGTCTTCGAAGCCATCATATTTTACTACCAAAACTGTCGTTTAATACGGAAAATATGTGGCAAAACGTGGGGCGCGTTGGGGAGCGTTTATACCGTTGCTTATAAAAAGCTTTGTAGAAACACTTTAAACTGTTTTTTTTTACGGTCAATGGGCAACATACTAGAAATTATAGCTCTTAACAAACGGGTTCAAATTAGATGCGCCTTCGGGTGGAATTTCGTGCTTCACGTTTTGGCTTGAAATAACCACATATTGCTTATTTTGTTGACAGAAGAAACTGTAGAAAAACTATTTCAGAAAAGAAATATTTCTATCGATAAACGAAGCAACAAAACTTACTAAGAGGAATAGGTTTGCGGATCGGTGGATTTGGCCAAAAAATTCGTCCGGATTACGGATCCATGGATAATTTCCACGGATTCGCGGATCCTGCAGATGCAGTGATTACGGATTTTTACAATTTTTAGGACGGGATTTTGGATTTTGCTTATTATATTGTTCGGATCGTGGATTTCATCCTTCCTTATCAGTCAGGCTTATCCGTAGCCAATCGATGGACTTCTTCAGAAGACGTAACATTTTGAGTAATAAAAAAATGAAGTAAGAGTGACTTGACTCTGAAGATGACTCCGCTCAGGTTGTCGAAACGTCAGTCCACCAACAACAGTCCTTTTCAGGACTACACTCAGCCAGACGATCATACTAGAAGAACTTGTCTACTGATACCCCTGGATTTAACCATTTCAGCTATCAACAATAAAATTGCAAATCATATTTTGCCTTATTGAGAAAAAAAAATTCAGTCTATTTGAACTAAAACATAAAATTTAACTCTAATATTATTTCAAGAGTCTAGCCGCAAATTGTATCTATGGTAATGATGGAACTTCTTAAAGAAATAAGACCTAGAGTGATGGCCCAAGGGCGGGGAATATGGCTCCTAGGTAGAGATTTGGTCAGCGTTACACGTTGATCCAACATGTCTAAATTCCCAGGGTGGCCCACGCTCCCACCCCAAAGGGAAAACATTGATAGGATCAAGCAATTACATTGAAAAGAGAATCTGACTAGAAGTAGCATCTAATCAGTTCGTGATGAGAACATCAAATACAATACCTTTCAAAACAAATTTAGAATTCTAAAACAACAAAAAATCACCTCGATTACTGTCACCTTTTGGCATAATATATTTTTATAGTTAGCACAAAATAATAATTATTGTGTCGAACTCATAGCAACTAAAAAAAACTTCAATGGTCCTCAAATTGCTGGAAGTCCCCGGCCCACCCTAGAAAACTCTCGCCTGTTGTGGTTGTTGTCCCGTCGATCTTCGGCAGTCATTTTCTCGAACCCCTCCCCCCCCCCCCCCCCCCCCCTCTACTAAATTTCTCAAGCTTCGCCGCCCATCTTGAAAATTCTACATCCACAATGCATTAGCGATCGTAGTGCGCACACACACCTGGGGCGGGATCAACTCTCGTCTGGAGTTTACGGTCATATATGTCTGCATTCTCGACCCCAGAGCTCTTCTCTTTTGCGCATGACTGACGGCGAGAAGAGCTCCAGGGAACCCTGCGAGAGAGCCTGTTGTGATTGGCGTTCGGTTGAAACAATAAAAACGGTTCCTATTGGTCAATCTGGTACGCGCGTTAAATAAACCTTGCGGCGGGAGTTTTCCCTGCGGCCTGGGGTTGAGAATGGCGCGAAAAGAAAGTTTCATGAACTACACAACCTCGAGCGAAACCCCGAAAACCCGTGTAATAGGAACGAAAATATTTACCGTTGCTGCAATTCTGATCTATCCAACATATATGATCGCATATAATTGTTTGGATGAACTTCGAAAAAAGAAATTGTTTTATTTATTGGGATTTTGACGGTTTCAAATGCGCCCACTTGAAGGCTTACAATTGAGTTTTCGTCAAAATAATTACAGTCACGGCAGTCTAGAATCAGTCTTTGCAAACGGACAGCAAAATGAAAGTGAACTTACCATATCAAAGTCTAGCCTCCTCGCAGACGTTCTTGGGCTCGTCACGCAATCTTTCCTTCCCGGGGAGGAAAGATTGCGCGACGAGCCCAAAGAACGTCTGCGAGGAGGCTAATCAAAGTCACGCTTAACAAAAGGCTCTACAGGAAATTGCGTGACTCCCGCTGACATCTGGCTGACTCAAAAAGTGCGAATTTTGAAACATTTTGCTCTCTCTCGCTTTTTTAAATGGTGGGATCGTTCTGTTGCCTTCAGATTATAAAAGTACAATCTCTATCCTTTACGTAGACATGTAAATCATACCGGTTATCGATGATTTTGTCACGTTAAATGGCTATTCTGTGCCTCCGTTCTGCGGAGTTTTTTTAAAGGATTTTTAATAATTTTCCTGCACGGCAAAGGAATCTGGGACTAAAATTGTCAAACGCATGCTCAATGTAATCTGTTACCGCTGGATTCGAAAAGAACATTTTGATGTATAATTCGTAATGACCCGGTAAAGTTTAGTCACGTTAAATAGGTTTTGAAGTCAGCCACAGTCGTGGTATTTTTGCGGTTTACCTTTGCTGCAATAGTGGATTTTGAGGTCTTTAAAAGATCGGTTTAAACCTGGTGATGTACCTTCGTTTGCGAACAAAATAAACAAGTAAGTGTGTCGATCAAGCTTAAATTATTATTGTTTCTCGTTTCCCGAAGAAATCCTGTTGTTCTGCCAGAACTGGGACAAAGTTATCCTGGGTACCAGAGGTTTATTTGTCGCGTCGGGATCGGCCGGAGGCCGACGCCCCGAGCGGCGTCACAATAGAGACTTGAAACCAGAAACCGCGCAAGAAAAGCCTCTGGCACCCAGGGTAGGACAAAGTTGCCTCCATTCACCAATATTCAGCGCCAAACAGCCTTCTATATTGTAAGTTCATTTCACTCGTTTTCGTTTCCAAAGATCTCGTTTGTTGCATACATGGTATACAGTTCGAAATAATCGTTTTACGAATGAGGTTAAGTGATTCTCCTTTTATAAATTTTGAATTTCATCGACTCGTATGCATATGCCTTTCCACTTTCAATTCTTAACTATGATCAGACTCCATGTCAGTTACAATTATTTTAGTTACTATATTTTATGTAACTGTCAAATTTGTCGCGCGTTCATTGGCTATCATCTGTCCGCGGGAGTCTGGATGCAAGCGAGAGCAAATGTTCGCTTTGTGTGGAATGACTTTGATATGCCTTTGTTACACATGAAATGGCTAAATGATAAACGACGGACGTGAGTGTCCTTCATGGAAAACTACAGCATGCATTCAAAGAAAACTATCGATCATTTGAATTAATTAAACTAAGGCCCAGTTCAGACGCCCCGTACTTCACATGAGCCGAATCGAATTCGAATTTAGGCCGACCCAAATTTAGACCGACTGGATTGATTCAGACGCCGAGCTTAATTCAGCCGAACTTAAATTAATAGGGGAAAATTGCTGTTACATTGAAAAATACATTATAATAATTAATGCATTTGTTTTCGGCTCATGTGAAGTTCGGCGTCTGAATTAAAGCCGGTCCACAGCCGTTATTCCCGGCTGAGCCAGGACGGGAAGAACGGCTGAGCCGATCCGAATTCATTCAGCCGTTCCGAATTGATTCAGACGCCGTACATCACATGAACTTAATTCATCGAATTCGATTCGGCTCGTGTGAAGTACGGCGTCTGAACTGGGCCTAAGCGTTCTTTGCGTGCTCTCGTGCATATCCCGAGAGACACGCCACAACAACAATAGAGCCACCATTTTTGGGTTTGGATTGTAGAGCATGCGCTGTCAAGTCAACATAGCCAGATTTTGGCTACGCTTGCGCTAGAGTTCCCCAGAGCCTTCGCGTCTTGCGCAGACAAAAAAGTAAAAAAAAACGCGGCTCTGGGGCTCGAGAATGCATATTTCTGATGAGGGAGTGTTGCGGAAATGACGTCACACGGCGCGCTCGTGGCCTAATGGTGTAATGCGCTAAACTTTAATCTGACCTTTGGAACTGGGCGGCGAGGGTTCGAATCTGCCTAGCCTGGGGTTCTTTTTTCCTTTTTCTTTGGGTTCGAATCCTCCGGGGCCATTCCCCCCCCCCCCTTTTTTTGGTTAATAACACTGACTTCGACGTAATCTGTCGTCAAAATGTAGTCAGATTATAGGAACGCCTACTGCACTGCAAGAATTGCTCCAAGCTTTTATTAGCATGTGCTCATCGATCGAATGCCGGCGAGCGAATGACTTTACATGCTCCTTACATGAGCTTTGCCAGACAGTCAATAACCATTTGCGATAGAAAGTACATAAATATTATTCTCTTTGTAAAGGACGATTGAGCGACTTTGAATGCGATTTTGTTGCTTCGATGGCTTCAAACAGACTTAAAAGATATACTTCTGCTGAAGTCGACGAAAGTTGGACAGCAACCATTGCAGACGGGAGTTTCTAGGAGGTTCGTGGGCATGCTCTCCTGGGAAAATTTTAAAACCTAAGCCCTCGGAAATGCGCTTTCCAGCAATTTGAGGATCAATTGAAGTTTTTTAGTTGCTATGAGTTTGTCACAATTATTTTGCGCTAACTATAAAAAAATAAAAACAGAACAAGATTATCCCAAAAAGTTGACAATAATTGAGGTGGATTTTTGTTGTTTAGAAATTTCTAAATTTGATATTCTCATCACAAACTTAGATATATATTTTACTCATTTTAATTATTTTACTCATTTTACTCATTTTACTCATTTTACTCATTTTACTCACTTTTACTCATTTTACTCATTTTTACTCATTTTACTCATTTTACTCATTTTACTCATTTTACTCATTTTACTCATTTTTACTCATTTTACTCATTTTACTCATTTTACTCATTTTACTCATTTTACTCATTTTACTCATTTTACTCATTTTACTCATTACCATAGATACAATTTGTGGCTAGATTCTTGAAATAATATTAAATTATAGAGTTAGAGTTAAATTTTATGTATTAGTACAAATGGACTGAATTTTTTTCTCAATAAGGCAAACATGACTTGCGATTTATTGTTGATAGTAAATGGTTGGAACCCAGGAGTATCAGTAGTTATTCTAGAATGATCGTCTGGCTGATTGTAGTCCTAAAAAGGGTTGTTGTGGCGACTGACGTTTCGACAACCTGAGCGGAAGTCATCTTCAGAGTCAAGTCACTCTTACTATTTTTTTATTACTCCAAAAATGTTACGTCTTATGAAGAAAGTCATATTTGCTACGGAGAAAGCCTGACTGATAAGGAAGGATGAAATCCACGATCCGAACAATATAATAAGCAAAATCCAAAATCCGCGTCCTAAAAATCGCAACAATCCGTAATCCATTGCATCTGCAGGATCCGCAAATCCGTGGAAATTATCCATTGAATCCGTAATCCGAACTAATTTTTGGCCAAAATCCACCGATCCGCAAACCTATTCACCACCCTCGTAAAACCTTTTTCTGCTAAATAAATTCTAACATTTACTAGAAAATGTCACTTTGTTGTCAATGTGTTTGAGTGTTGCGTGACAAGAAATCCTCCTATTTTACCAGAAATTCCAGGAATAATTGGGTAAATTGCCACTAAAAGGTATCTAAATGTTAAGAAATGTCTTCTTGAGTGAAGTCTTACTATTCAGTTGTAAAACGAAAAACAAATTGAGAAATAATTTTGTAATTGAGTGGTTGTTCGATTGATTGCGAGTAGCTTTCGTGGAACAACTACAGAATACAGGCTAGGACCACTTTAATTTGAAGGTGTTTGTATTTGATGGCACCTTTTTGGCCGGCCCAGTAATGGGATGCAAGAACGAGGAATAACTGCATATTTTGGCGTGAAGCGTTTTGCCTGCGTCTGTACCGGGCCCAGTTTTGTGGCCAGCTACATTTAGCCTCGTTTTTCTCGGCAGTGAGCATGCAAAAGAAGGAGCCGAATCTAAAATTAAACGAAGACTTACCAAACTCGAAGTCGACTCCTCACAAGCCCCTTCACGCTTTAAATATTTATCCGTGCTATAAAATAAAGGTAAAACGTAGTAGCGCGATCCACCTATAGTTTTGCTTCTTTATCTGAGTGATGAGACGACATTATTTTGCTGGTAAATGTCGTCTCAAATGCGGAGCCGTGTGCATTGGTTCTGAAGCCATAGCAGGATTGGCACCGTAGCGGCACCTGGGGGGGGAATTGGGCCCCTTCCATCACGTACGAATCAAAATTCAAAAGTTTTCCTGTTCGCATTAACTCGTCGGCCCGAAAACCGTTTTTATATCTTGTCATTGCCCTAATTTATGGAGTGCCCTTTATTCGCCCGGCCGCTACAAAATTCTTGCTCAATCTAAAAGCTAGCGTATGGTGAGTATTGAAAAAGTCATTTAATTTCTTGCTAAAGAGTTTGTTTTATTCCGTTTTCACTTGGTTTTTCGCGATGTGCACGCGCCCCTTTAAGTTGTAAAATCAACCTCTTTTTCGCGTTGCCAGAAATTGGATTATTTTTCCCATTTCATCGCTGTTTGGCCTACTATTCAGAAAACTTTGGTGGGACATAATTCTGAATTGATTTTGTTTTTCCATAATAAGCATTTACGGCGCCCGAAAAAAGTCCGGACTTTCTTCGAGACGATAAAATGCTTTCGCCGTTCAGTTTTCGTGCCCACAATTTCGCTCGCGCTATAGTGGGAATTTCTATTTCAATCAACAACAACCTGAATCCCCCTTTAATTTTCCCCTTTTAATTTGTCCAAAAAATGCTTTGAATCGCGGCATACAAAACTTTGAAATGTCGATTTTGAGACCGACAATTACGGCTTTATAATGACGGGGCGTTGACGGAGAAAATATATTCCGCCACCCCCAATACGCGAATATATTTTCTTCCCAACTAGCCGTCATTATAAAGCCGTATAATGCAGGGCTAAAAATTAACAGGTCGCCGAGGTCGCCAGTGAGCTGGCGATTTAAAAACTGACCAGGGCCCGACTAAAAAGTTGAGGTTTGCAATCGCCCGAAGGGCGACTTAACGATATAAAGCCTTAGAAAAGTTGCAAAGTACGAAGTTAAAATCAAAAATAAAATATGCTACCGGTAGCTTAAATTTTGCCTACCTTTCCTTTCTTCAACTCCAACTCTAAGTTCAATTTGACTTTAGTGGATTTTAGTTTCTTAACGCAGCCGAGTTCCTTTAACAGCTTTTCAACGAGTATTTAGATCGATCCGCAATATATATCTGGACGACGCATTTTGATTTGTTATTGCCACGTGACTCCAGTCTTACCCAGAGTGTCTATGGAGCCACGCTTTTTCGAGTCTCGCGTGTTTATCGTCAAACATACTTCTCGCCAGCGTTTTGGCATAGAAAAATTCTGATGTAAAACCCACAGAATGTGGAGAATTTCTCCAGGGATATGAAGCCGACCTTGGCCGCTCCAAAAAAACCTAAAACCAAGGCAGAAGATGCCGTAGAAAGTTTTTTTTTTTTTTCTGCCCCCAAAAACTAACGAAAAGACGACAAGAAGGAAACAGGAAATTTCAGAAAAGCTGGAACTCAGGGGAGGCCGTGGTTTTGTTGGTCCAAGGATAACGCCGTTTTCTGCTCCCTTTGTAAACGAGGCGACGCAGTATTAGTATTAAACCGCTTTATTCAAGCTAAATATGTTTTTTTTTAAATCAAACTTGAGGAAAATAATGGGCCCCACTTTAATTTGGCCTTTCTGGCGACCATTAAGAATTCAAGGAAACTGGCCCGCCCGACTGGCCACCAAGCACTGCCCCCGAGTTAATTTTTAGCCCTG
>MU825411.1:1390376-1505470 GCA_029204205.1 Desmophyllum pertusum | reverse complement strand
GCGCTGCTACTTTCCCTGATATTTAAAAGAAAAAATAATAATCGCCCTTTTGATAAACCTTACATCAAATATCTACAACTGACAGGAATAAGGCGCTGTTTTTATTGAGCATAATGTACTTTTCTACAAGCAATTTAAAATATTCAAACAGCACTCTGGTCACGTGACTGATGACGTCACGTACGAAACGTGTTCAAAAATGTGTTCTTCACATAAACATCTATCCACATGTAGATTTTGTTCGCTATACACCTTAACGCTTTAATGAGATATCGCAGAAAACAAGTGGCCACATATTTTTTTGTGCGCACCCGTGTATAGCCCCCTTAAATTTAACATGCCAGACTGCACCACGCTGGCCATTTCAAAATGCCCCATTTCAATATCTTGCTATCTCGATTGATTGCTTTTTTTTAATTGATAGCGGCCTGTTCTCACAGTAAACAACAACGCATTTTCGGGCGTGGTCCACGTGACTAATGACGTCATCACACTAAGTTTGATATGATAGTTATTTTATGGTGAAGTGTTATTACCGCATTTGTGGTGGTTTCACCTTACTGGGCCTCAAATTGACAAAGTTATTTGTCATTGAAAAATTTTAAGTTGGCAAAGGATTCTGGGAAGGTTCTTTATTATAATTATATATATGCTCTTATAATTATTATTTTTAAAAGTTTTGTTTAAATGTGTATTATTGGGCATAGTTCAGTTGGTGGGAAGAAACTCCTTAGAAATAGTGTGCATAATTACGAATATCGCGGTGCCGGCGGCAACCGACCGTGCGTGCAATAGCACTCAACTAGTTGCCAATAAGCCAAAAAAGGAGGATTGGAGCCCCTACCCCCCCGGGGAAACTTCAATTGACAATAACAAAAAAACGGCTTTTTTCGAGGCCCCCCCACCAGAAATTCCACAACCTATAAAATTAGCCCCATGAAAACAATTGACTAACAAAAATGTGTTTTTCCTTCGCGGTTTGTTTTTCGGCTCGCGAGCAAAAGGAACCCAACGTGTTTTTTTCGCTCGTTGTCTCGATTTCGCTTCGCCTCGTGTATTACGAAGTAAACATTTTTCATCCGACTTCCGGGCGCCTTACCCCGGTTCACCAGTAGTAGCACTAAAACCTCGCGACCGTATCCACCGCACCCCCCCAAGACACTCTCGGCTACGGCATCCTCTCGCTGTTACGTGCATCGTGAAAAGTTCTCGGTAAATGCAGCTCAGACGGATTTTTTCGCCCTTGTTCCGTTGTTCAGTTCACGCCGTGCCGAGTCGGCGGCCCCCCCCCCACCTCCCCCCCCCCCCCCCCTCGTCGCCACCCCCCAAGCATCAAGCCCCCCCAAAACATCCGCGACCAGCGCTGGTGTTTGCAGGCTACACGCGTACAGCTCTCACCGCCTGCGAGCACATGAAAAAAGTTTTCCCCGGCCTGCGTTCTAGAAAACAATGAAGTTTTCGATCGACGTCATTACTTAGGCCAACGACTGCCGGTGGTTGATTGACACAGGACTTCGCACTGTTGGTCTGTTGCCCGGCCCCCCCCACCCCGGGCTATGTCCTCACAAAGAAAAGATGCCAGCCTTTCTATCCCCCCTGTGCACATTTCAACCCAAACTCATCAACAATCGCGTTTAGGATTTTCCTTTTTTTTTTTTGCCGTGACTGTCTACATGTACGATGATGGCTGTACCCCCCCCACCACAGTTATAATACGAATTTCTCTTTGAAAAGCCAATTCCCTCGTATACGAAACTGAATCGAATCATCTACATTATAAAACTTATTGTGACACTTGATTAATACATTGTTTTCATTCATATCATTCATTCCTAATTCATTCGCGTACACAAGGTGCATATCCACGCCCAATGGAGCCTCTAATACTCCCGCGCTGATTAATGACCCCCAAACCAGCGTAGTTACCACCTCCCCTCCCCCCCCTGGGCTATTTTTAGAAATCATTCTCGCCCGCCGGAAAATAATTTCCAATGTACGTCCCCGTCGCAGACAATACGTGTTTTAATTCGCTATCGCCAGTAACGACATTTCGCCCCGTTCTAGTTCTTTCATTCCAACGTTCCTCTCCGTCCATTCAGAGTCCTGGTTTCCCTCACTTGTATAATCTGTAAACGATGAATGACAACCCCCTCGTCCTCGTGCTCCGCAATCGGTGATTTTCGCCCCGGCGACAACCCAGTAATTCTAAAAGCGATGAGCCCTCAAGAGTGTAACTAGCTACCGTTGTGTCAATAGGGCCAATAAGCGCTGGAGATGGAAGACTTACCAGGAGAGATATGCTCCTCGACATACGGAGGTACTAAACAACTGAAAAAACACCGAACCAAAAACCACCGAAACACAAGTACCCCCTTGAGTCACGTCACGAGCGTACTCTGCGTAACACAATCATCACTCCCACTAGGTACTTCACAGATTCTCTCAAAATTGTGAACAATGCCTGTGGAGGAGGCAACCCACGACCCCCAAGGACCCCGTTTTTCCTTTCGCCCCCCCCGGCTCCCGAGCTGACGAAGTTGCACAGTAAGGGCCTCGGGGAACGGTCTTCGCGCTGTAATGTTTTTCGGCTGACGTCATTAAAAATCCCTTTTCGCGCCCTCCAAATGCGACAGCACCCCTCTTCGTGGGACGAGGAAACGAAAAGCTCACCCCCCGCGTGTACTCAAGCTACAGGTAGCCCCAATAATACTTGTCTGTTAGCTCCACCTGCATAGTCCAAACACTTCGTCAATTTCTATGTAACAGTACAATGTTTTTCACTCCTAGCTCCAAGGAACGTTGCGCCATGCTGTCCCAGGCAGGAGCGTCAAACAAAAGCCAAGATTGCACTATAAACCTGATAGTCATTCCTGTGATTACACCTTTAACCTGCATGATAACCTGTAACGTCCCGATATGCCTCCAAACGGTGGTCCCAGGCACTAACAATCCACAGTAGGAAGACCTTTCAAGTTGAATATCCTTGATTGATTGGCATTTTAGTAATGGTACCTCAGCGCACCCCCCCCCCCCCATGCGGGTTGACCATGCTAAACAAGACCAACTGCTTGTGCAGCTTGTGAGACCCCACACGTGATCCGACGCATTGTAGAATATGAAATATTTACTCAGCTGATTTGATTTCTGTCAACCTTAATTAACGAAATCTGATTTGAACCAAGTATATGGAATTACGGACAATAGTCCCGGAGTAGACAGCCGAGTATAACCTCTCCCCCGTCGCTACACTATTCAAAGGCATTCACTGCTGAAAAAAATCTGAGCAAAGATCATGACACCCCCCCTGTACGTTTAACCTCCTTTCTTTGCGACATAAATTGTTGGTCCGGGAAGGAACATACAGCGCTATATAATCTTTGGCATCTATTAATCTACTTAGGACGGGTGTCCGTAAACTTATTTGTCCAGTGGCGCGTACGCATATAGCTCGGCAGATAAACGCGAATATTGAAGCTGTTTAGCAATAACAAGACAACCCGAGAAAAAAATAAGTTAATCGTCATTGATTAAATTGTCCCGCAAAGCAAGAGAGGCCGGGAAGACACAAGGTGTATGCCCTAACTAAAACATTTCTGGTGTGTTGCAAAACTAAAAACCCACTTGCCCACAAGACATTTATCGTGAATCCTCCCCAAATATTGTTGTTCCAATCGGGGGTGCACAATAGTGACAGTGGGTCCTTTGTTTATCACATTTGAAATGAAATGGTTTCAGCAGCGAACCAAGCGATCTCGAGAACGCTCGGAACAGAACACGCCATTTGCCGTCTTGTGGAGGCAAGCCAACCTTGCAACAATCTTCGCTGATGATCTTCATTCGTCAGAATCACCGACTCTTCAAATGTGTGTTGTTGGTTTACTTGCTTGAACTGCAGGTTTTATAAGGCCCTAACTCGTCAATTATTCCTTTGAATCTGATACAACTTGAGCTTCAGCTTCAAGTTCCTTGAGAAATGTTGCCCCTTCCTGGTAAAATCAACTCTCGCGGTTACGAAGATAATTGAGTATAAACCGGAAGTGCGTTTCCATCTCGGTCGATGAAGAACGAGCCATCCTTCAGAAGGTTTCATCTCAAACCTCCCCTGAAAACATGGCAGCCAGCATCGAGTTTTGGATCTTTGGTCAGCGTTTTGAAACGCTTGTTGTGAAAGTGTTACCGCCGACATTGGAGGTTTACGATCGAAGAAAAGTGATCTCAGTTTCTTCCACAGCATGGAGTCCAATGTTTCCTTTTAACTTTAGCTGAGCAGACAATAAAACTCTTTGACTAAACAGTCTTCAAGCAAACCTGGTGACGCATTGGGAAATAATGGGGAAAAACATTTAGGTCAAGTGAAAGTTTCGATTTGTATACAATTGCTGAACCAGAAAGGAGGGGGCGGGGGGCAACTGGCCTAATAAATGGACTTGGCCGTACGTCCAATTCGGTGCCAGGCAACCGGGTGTGCGCAGTAGCAGCCTCAAATATGTAGTTGCTTAGGATATTGTGCTTTTTTTTAATTGTTAATACGTTTCTGTGGGATGCTAAGGCAAGGAATTAGTATGCACGAGAATAAAAATGTGTTCCTTGGTCGTTATCGCTCGAGAAACATAAAAAATCCGATCCTAGAAGGAAGACGTGTTCTTTTTTCTTTTCGTTGTAGACTGATTTTCGGGCTTCGCCGGCTATCGTGCATTACGATAACATTTTTTCATCTACTTCGCTTTCCTTTCCAGTTAGACTGCAAAACAGTCCTTTTTTTTTTGCGTCGGACTGTCAACGCATGTCGCGCGGTCTTTGAAGCATCGCGCGCGTATCCGAAAGAACTGGTGTCCTTCGCTGTAATAAACCTGCAATAAGCGGCAGTGAAGATCAGGCTGAAAAATCCCCCTGAGGGCTGCTTTTTGCAGGCTATCGCGTGCTGCGAGCTTGAAAATATTTCGTGACGTCTTCTTAGCAACGGCTTGATTGAGAGTTGGGCTGTTTGCAGGCACCGCTTTGTCTTAAAAGAAAAGTGCCGGCTTGGTGATAGAGACGCGGGTTGCTATGGTAATATTCAAATGAGCCATTTCAGTTACATGCACGCTGTCCAGACTAATATTAATGAAATAATTATTCCTCCTCTGTCATAATTTTACTCTCGGCGGTTATTTTATGTTTAAGAGACATATATTAATTATATAAAGGTATAACGAACTTATGTGAAGAAACTGAAGGAAAAAAGGATATTTTAAGACATGATTCAAACGTTTCAATTACAAATTAATTTACATGCAACGATTCGAAGAGCATGAAAGAAACCGCTAAAATTAATCAACTAATTGCCACAGTACAACTAATTGCCACAGGCTTGTACGGTTTGGCATGGTTTCCTCACGAAATAAGTAAAATTCAGCAAAGGAAGATATTACCTATAAAACTCAAGTAGTCCATAAAGAAAATAAGTAAAATACTATTTCAGTTGTTCTAAGGAGCACGGACCACAAAGTTACACTGATAGTCAAGCAAAAAATAACTTTCGAGATCTTCAAAACCAACTCGTAGCTGAATAATCATTTTATCATTTTATGCCTCACAAACACCTTAACTATATATTTTTCAGCGCGCGGCTACTAAATTTAGTGAATGAAAATTATAAATAATTCTCTACAGAGAAGACCAAAATCTCTAAAAATCGCTATAAAATCAGTAAATAGTCGCCAAGTCTTGGGAAAGAAATATTTAGTAGCTGCTAAAATTCGCAAGCCACTATAATATGATAATACCACTTTTAAAATGATTGAAAATCAATAAAACTATCCGAGAAATGGTCAGAAATTATCAATTGTATTTCCGTCTTAGCTTTGCTTTCACGAGCGGGAATATCATGTACCGTCCAGTTTGAAACTGTTTTCAATCACAGTGTTGTAAGCATATCAAAAGAGGGGTGGCGAATGGTAACACCTTCGAAACTTTGCAAAACGAGATTAGCGTTTTTATCTGCGAGACCGAGACTTTTTAAATGGCGAGACCTAATTGAGACTTTGCGAAAAAATCAAACGGCTGTGCGAAAAAATCGAGACTGCAAGACATACAGAACAGCTCAAAAAACGAGGCTGCGAGACCTGTGAAATTCGAGTAATTTTCTTGGCGCTACACGAGAGTTGTCCAATACTCACCCATTGACACGACTCGAAAAACCGAAATTTCAATTCGTTCGAATGAACAACTTGTCACGACTTATTAAACTCAGTTTCGAACCGATAATTGCATCTCATTATCTGGACATCATTTTCACGGCCTTTTTTCAACGCAGAAGTTGCCTGGGTACATGGGAGCGGCAAATCCCTAAGTTACGGCCGGAGCCGGCGAGAAACAAACAAGAGAACCTGCTCGCAGAGATAGTTGTGGGTCCCAATTAAACGGTTATTGTCGATTCGTATGCGGATCACGACGATGGATAATTTAATTTCGGAAAAATCACTAAAGATCTCACAACACTAGCCTGCGAGCAGGCTCTCTTTTGGAATTCGTGCGATGAGCGCGATAAAATAGAGCCTGCTCGCAGGCTATCACACACACGTGTTATGGGGGGTAAAGTGCTTTATTAGACTTTATACATAAGCCCATGCACTTGAAGGTCAATAATAATGCTCCCATGTCAGAGGGAGGGTGGGTAAACAATTGGGTGCCGCGCGCTAATACAAATGTCCCCGCGGTACCCGGCAAGCTTATCGCCCTGGGTAATTTAAAAAAAAAAATCAATTAAACTAACAACAGATCACTAGTCAGACGTAATTAAACACGAATATTATTATAATATTATTATAATTCCTAACCATTATTCATGACTCGTAAAGAAGAGTTTGTCGATTCAACAATTGCATCTCATTAGCCTAACTATATGGTCTATTCCAATGAAAATTCACGAACATCTACCATTCATGTACCACCTGTCTCTGATGAATCTACTAGCTATGATGACATGTTTCCTGTATGATTCTTTCATCTGTTTGTTGTCAATTGAGCAGTCCAAACACTTCGTAATTTGCTCACAGTAAAACTCCGAGCCCCTGTGAAGAATGTGTTCTGATGTCCTAGAGGACATTGATACGAGTTGCCGAGAATACTACAACTTGAAGTAGTTGTGTTTTGCATTCCCTGAGATGTATAGGTCGTGTTGGTCGTGTCCTTCCACCAAACAGTGGTCCATTGCTGCTATGACCGTTGATGGCACATTGCTTATTCTTGATCAGTGGCATTTTAGTTGGTCCCAGGCCTTGCGGGTTGACCATACTAAACAAGAAAGCTTGTGAGCATGTTGTCCATCCTCCCTGACCTGTTGATGAGATGAAGCCTCATATCAATGTTCACAGAGTTCAAGGTATATAAACAATAGCCGCCATTTGGCGAGGAAATATGCTCGGATATTTGTCCGCGGACATTATCTGTTTTTCCGAGAAGCGAACAGTTTTTCCGAGAGCGAAGCTCGAGGAAAACTCTCTTGAGCTTGCGAGAACAGATAATGTTCTCAAGGACAAATATCCGAGCATAATTTTTTGAAGCCAAATTGAGGCTATTGTAGTTATTATCCTTCAAATATTGTTTTTCCACAAGGCCGCTCTCATGTCGGTTTGCCAGTGGAAGATCTCGGCCGAAGCTGTTAAACATAAAAAATAATTATGTTGGCCTCCAAAAATGTTTCAATAGTCCTGTTCAAACACATCAGTTCTATTAACATTAGCTGGGGGGAATATCACTTGGGAATATCACCCGGATATTCCCAGTTTTGGCTGCGCTCACGTGACGTGTTTAGACCAATCGCGCATGCACGAGAAAAATATTGTGACTTTGGATTATAAATAATGGTTATTATTTGCACTGGTAGGCATTGATACGTGTTTCGGGCAGAGCACCTCGCGAACGTGTATGCCGGGGTACAGGTGGATTTGGGTAGTATTCTCGAGGGGTAAGTGGTTTGTAGTTCTTCTGACAGTCTGTCTGTATTGTTTTCCTCTCCCAGTTTCCCTGTTTGTATTCTGTAAGCAGTATTTTTTCAAGTACATCGCGAAAAAACAATTAACACGAGGAGGATTTGCAAACCCGGGCCTACCAGAAATAAAGACAAATAACGCAGTATGACCGTAACTGAGCTCACATGTAGACCGTGCGACAAAAAATTACTGAAACCTTACGGATCCTTGGCGTTTCAAACTGCAACAAATGCCAACAGTTCTCCAGAACGGCCGCGTGAATTGTTCATCAAGAAGTTTTGGCTTAGAGCGATAACCTTCTTGTACATCCAATCGTGTAGTTTGTTTTCTATGACAAGTTTCTTTACTATGTGACGGAATCTGCAAGTTATTTTAACTTCTCCCCCTGGATAGGATGCTGGTCCATTCAGCAGATTAACTCCAGCATTTTTTTGTCCAGGTTGCCCCAACAATTCCTATAACCGACTGTGAGAGGAGGTAAAGAGTCGAAGAACACAACCGAAGAACCCGACGCCTAAGTGGACCGCGAGTAGTCCCTCTTTTCTCTTTTAGAACTTCAAGAGAGAAGTGAAAAAACGCGGGAGGAAAAAATGGTCCGTCGCGAAAATTGGGGCTCGAGACTCGCGGGAAAGGAACGCGCCCCCCCGATTTTCTCGCTTCCGCATTTTTTTTCCAACCCTCGTCCCCAAGTCTTCTTCCGCTTTCAAGATGGCGGGTGGGCGCGAAGAAGACTCCTGGCGAAGAAGGCAGGGTCACGTGAACGCACTAATAAAATATTACAGCCAATCTGCGAAAAAATTTTGTTTCTCTATTACCATAGGGATTGTAGCTTGTGTGAGCTTTATTTGGGTCAAAGTCATACGCATTACAATACTTTTTATTACAGTGAAGATGACGTTTTACCGGTTTTAACCGTTTTTGATTAATTTTTTGACAACTTTTTGGGGAGAAAGATTTTCGGATGTGGGATTCCGTTTGAACTTGACCAATCAGAAATCCAAGTAGTGTTTGTAGGCGGAGTCGTGAAATTTGAATTGTTTTATGCTCCGTTCATATTCCAAGCCCGACCATCCCCCCCCCCCCCCCCCCCCCGGGCAGTTGTTTGTCGGGCATTTTACAACTTTTCCATCCCTAGGGTGGGGCATATTGCTATAACCGGGTTGCAGCCGCGGGGGTGGGAGCATTTGACACAAGGCAACGCGATCCTTTCGTATTTTAAAAGACGTACACGGTTTGTTTGTTTATTTTAAAATTTCCTGATTGCCCCCGATAGAAAAAATATAAAAACTGGAGTTGATATTAACAACCTCGTTTGAGTCCCGCACTTTTCAAGTGTACCGTAGCCCCACCCCCCCGCCACATGTGCAAAACATTTACGAAACCGTTTGCTTTCCAAAACGTGGCGAACCAAAGACGTCACCTGCGGGAACGAAGCTTCGACTTCAAGACCATGTTTCCAAAATCATGTATTACCAGGTATAGAAATAAAAGAGCTATGTAATTTGTGAACCAATTATAGTTATCCATCATTTAGTATAGTTTCTAGCTTGGAATTTAGATTTTTAAATTCCTCGATCCTCTCAAAAAAGTTTTTGTAACTTGTCCCCCGTGGGCTCGGGCATTTGCACTCCTCCTGAAGCCCCACCGTGGGGATTTTGTGCATGTAAGCTGACCCCCACCGTGGGCATTTTCAACCTTCTGACAAAAAAATGACAATGCCCGACAAATGCCCGGGGGGGGGATGAGCGGGCTTGGAATTGACGGAGCCATTAGTTTCTAGTCTAGTTCAAATGTGGCGCCACAAAAACGGAACCCATCAAATTTGTCAAAAAGATGGCAAAAATTAATCAAAAAACTTTGTCGAGTGGCAACGGTGGCGTCATCTTCACTGTAAACGCAATCAATATATTACTAAATTACGCTTAACTCAGGAGGGACTCCTGGCTTAACTCCACAGGATCATAGACGTTAAATTAAAATATACATACAACAGACTAACGAACTCGGATATAATATATAAAACAACCAGCTTTGTACAGAGTACCTAGTAGCAAACTCTCTGGGGGTGGGGGTGGGTGGAGAGAGGAAGGGAGGGAAGAGAGCTTGCAAGGACATCTCAGAATTTTGAATATCTCCGCTCCAAAAGTCAACGCAAAATGCTGATTGGTGGAGATTAATTACAGTGCGCCTACTGTAACCGGGGCCACCTATAGGCAATGAAAACTAATCACATATTGTAGAGCGGAATAGAGAAATTCAACATAATTCCACGTTGAAAGGTTGTATTGAACTGAAAACTTATTAGCTCAAACAACTGAAGTTGAAATTCTTCGTTTCCATTCTGTAAGATGGTTTTGGTTTTCTTTGTCTAAGTGGCCCCGGTTATAGTAGTCGCACTGTAATTGATGACGTCTGCTTAGCAAACATGGCACTTTCTCCCACTCCCCCCACCCCCAGAGAGGCTTGCTACGCAGTCTACAGATTATCCATTTTCTCTTTCTCTTGTATTTTCTCTTTCTTTGTTTAAGCAGCCAATCAAGAGTTGAGGAGAAAAGGGGGTCGCGAGTTTGGGTGCTGACCAAAAGGATCGCGGCCTCTGGGACGATTCTCACTTATTTTCGCGAGTATTAATTTTCGAAGCCTTTTGAGCCTTTTTTCTCTGAAATCGCGAAAGAAAGCCTCGCGAAATACGGCACGGCCTGATTAATCGATGAAATCAATGATCGATGAAAATCGATAACAATCGATGACAATCGATGACAATTAATTGATTGATATTGATGAATCGATGACCAATCGATGACTAAGAATTTTGTGATTATCGATTGTTATCGATTATCAATATCAACCGATTAATTGGCATCGATTATCATCAATTGTTATCGATTATCATCGATTTTATCCGCAGGCATGTATCCGAATGCAAACGCCGGAAAACGTATAAACGGCGTGATCTAACCGCCGGCTGCTTTTCTGCCCATATTTTATTTGACAAATATATATATTTTTTATTTGAACCTTTGTAAACATGGGTTATTTTTTAAAAAACCCCCCCCCAAACAATTTTTTGTTTTTTGTATTATTATTTTATTAACCCTCTCCCCCCCCCAAGAAGCTTACAAAATAAACAGCCAATTTTGTATTTGCGTCCTCTTCAGGTCCTCTAAAGTATGCTGCAGTGTATAGCGCCGTTAGATTTTATGCAAGACACGATTACCTGTAACAACATAAATCATGATATCTTGATTTGAACCAAAGACAATTCAGTCGGTGTCGTTATAAAAATGATACTAAATTTAGCACCACACAAGAAACATAGAAACAATTCAATCAAGCAGCGCAAAATTGCAAGAAAATAATGTATTCATAATCGATGAAAACCCATAGCAATCGATAACAATCGATGAATGCCAACATTTTCCTTGTGATTATCGATTGGTACATCGATTGGTGCCTAATACCAATCGATATCGATTAACTAATTGTTATCCGATTGATATCGATTGATCGCTTGATTTCTGATGATCGATTTTAATTCGATTGTTCAGGCCAGGGAATACGGATGTGTCGATTTCGCGAAATTATGTACGCGCCAAAATTAGTTGAGAATAAGCTGTGAGAGTAAGGTATTTAAGCAATTTTGCGTCGCTTCATCAGGTGGAGATTAGTGATGGCCATCTGGATTACACCCCGGTTTGTACTGCACTGAAAACATGAGAAAACCCAGCTTGCATGACCGATTGAAAGAGCCACACACCTTGGATATATTTTTGATAATAACACAGGCGAGTCACCGGACTTTTAGTACTATGCCAGTTTCGCATATAACCAACATTCAGATATTCACCCATCACGAATGATTCGAACGTTCAACAAATGTTGTGCTTTCTGAATGAGGATGTAGTGAGAAGGTAACTCAAGGGAGGGGAAGGGTGCTAGAATTGAAATGTGTACTGATTACGAACAGTTTCAATCCAACCAAGTTTTAACTTACTCTTCCACGACACTCTGTGAATCCTCCAAAAATATTGCTTCCACACTGCACAATGGTGACCGTTAAGGTCCTTTGTTATCACATTTGAGAATGAAAGGTGCCAACAGCGAAGCCAAACAATCTCGAAAAAGCCTCGGAAACAGAATCACGCCATTTGCCGTCTTGTGGGAGGCCAACCAACCATGTGCAACACGCTTCGATGCCTCTTCATTTCGTCAGAATCACCGACTCGTCAAATTGCGGTTGGTTTAACGTGCCTTCAACTGCCCAGTTTAGAAGGAGCCCTTAACTCGTCAATTATGTTCCCCTGCGATCTGATAAAATTCAGCTTTCTTTCATGGAGTTCCTTTAAGACATGTAGCCCCCTCACGCGCCTCTGGCCAAAGTTAATTTCCCAGTGCGAAGATAATTGAAGTATAAACCGGAAGGGCTTTCCATCTCGATCGATGGAAGAACGAGCCATCTTCAGAAGGTTTCATATCAAACTTCCCTGAAAAACATGTGCCGACCAGCATCGAGTTGTTAGGACTCTTTGTCGTCCAGCGTTGGAAACGACTTGTTGCGAAGTTGCTTTTTCCGCCGACATGAAGATTTTCACGGTCGAGGAAAAGTGACACATGTTACACCAATTTACTTCGACAAGGCGTCGATTGTTCCCTAGCCTCCTGGTGAAGTCTTGTTATGTTTCTCCACTGCAAGATCTCTGCACCAATTCTTATGAAATTAATTTTCTGCGTCCTCCAAGTGTTGGTTTCGGGGTTTTGATAACTTCTTTTTCATAGGCTTTGGTTTGTACTCCATGCTTACTTTGACACTAAAAGGAATGAAATTATGTTTCTTCTGGACACTCACAAAACAACACAAAGCTTGACTCACGTGGCACCTCATGAAAGGATCAGATCATCAGAAAGTGAAAGTGCAGCCAAGGCGTTATGTGATTTGTGTTTTCCTCGCCAGCGCGTGAGGTTTGCTCAACAGCTCAGGCTGGGTATCACAGTAGTTTAATGTCTGTTGTTGATATTTTCTTTCTTTCTTTCTTGTTCTTTCTTTCTTTTCTTTCCTTCTGCTTTCATTCTTGTAGGTTATTTTATTTATTTATTTATTTATTATGTTATTTGTTTGTCTTGTTTGTATTATGTTTGTTGTTTGTTTTGCTAAATGTGTATTAATTGGCACATGTTCAACCAAATCATTCAAACTCAGTGTAGGATTTGTGGACTGTGGTGATAAGTATTTTCCTTTGCAAAAGAAATTCCTGGGTTCGAACTGAATCGACAATAATCCTACATTATAAAAGTATTGCCACACTTGAATAAGTGGTTTCATTCATTCCATTCATTCATGTCATAACTAGGACGCGTACGCACCCGGTGCATATAGATTAGATATCCACCAGGCGCGGGGGCGTGGGGGGGGCGGGGGGAGGGGGCTTTCAGAGGGGTGGGGGGGGGGAGCGGTAGGGGCTTATCAGCGAGGCCTGCGGACTAGCTACCTGGGACTAGTGATACGTGATTGCCACATTTAAGAAATTTGGCCGAGCGAGACCAGCGAGACTAGTACTGGCTTTTGCTTAAAATAAACATGGCGGACGATGGCGGACATGACGCGTGCGTGTCGTTTCGTTCAGAAATATTTTGGACGATTTCCACCGTTTTCAAACATCTATGGAAACGATTTCGGTCGCCTGTTTTAACATGAACTTTGGCATTGTGGGACACCATGAGGATTGAAAATTCCACAGCCAAACTCCCCCGTAGATGGTATACGGTTTCTCGAATGATTGACATCAGATTTCTTTTACGTTGTGCGCATTCATGTTATAAGCGGGAAAGCTTCGGCAAGCATCAAAGAGCGTTGCCCTGCCAGACCCCCTGGAATATCACCCTCCAGCCTCTTTCTGCTGCTGATTAATATGACAACAGCGTAGTTACACCTTCGGCTATTTTTAGAATAGTCTTCTCCCGACAAAAGATTCCAGTATACGTACCGCGGACAAAAATGCTAATTCGTAGTAACGACATTCCGCCGTTCTAGGTTTAATTCCACGTTCCTCTCGTACATTTCTAGCGTTTTATTTTTAATCTAGGCAAACCTGAATGACAACCCCGTCCTCATGCTCGCAACGGGTGATTTTCTCGGAAAAAAAAATCTACAAAATAGCTCAAGTTGTAACTACGCCGTTGTCATAGGGCCAATAAGGGAGATTGGAGGCCTCCAGGGTGATATGCTCCTGACATAAGGTACTAAACAATGAAACACCACGAACAGAACACCGAAACGAAATAGCTCCCTGGTCCCCTATAGAGGGGTGGTGGGCCGGGCGGGGGGTGGGTGGGTTGGGGGGGGGGGCGTTCTCGTAACCAAATCACTCGCACACTCTTCACATTCTCTCAACAAGTGAACAGCTCTGTGGAGGTGGCAACCGCAGTTCTCCAGACCTCAAGGCGTTTTTCTCTCGCGGGCACCGAGCAAGAAGTACACGATACGGACCTAGGGAACGGTTCCCGACTGTATGTTATTCGGTGACGTCATGAAATTTCGCGCCAAATCGAGTGGGCAGGAAGGGAACGCCTGCGAAACTAGGCTAGGTAGCCCCAGTAAACCTATCACGTGCAGAGTCCAAACACTTCGTAATCTGTAACAGTAAATGTTTTCACTCCTGCAAAGAACGTCGCCTGCTGTCCCGGAGGAGCGTCAAAACAAAAGCCAAGATGACTATAACCTGAAGTATTCCTGTTCACCTTTCCTGATATAACCTGTAAGTCCCGATTGCCTCCAAACGTTGGTCCCAGGCTACAATCACAGTAGAAGCCTTTCAGTTGATTCTTGTTGATTGGCATTTTAGTTGGTCCCAGGCCATGCGGGTTGACCATGCTAAACAAGAATGCTTGTGAGCTTGTGACCCACGTGATCCGACCTGTAAATGAAATTTTACAGCTTTTATTTCTGTCAACTTAATTAACGAAATCTGATTTGAACCAAGTATTGGAATTACGGACAAATCCCGGAGTGACAGCGAGATACGTCGCTACTTCAAAGGCATTCCTGCGAAAAAACTGAGCTAGACTGACACTGTACTGTAACCTCTTCTTTGCGACAAAAATTTATGTCCGGGAAAATGCGTATATAATCTTTGTATCTATAATCTATTTAAGGGGACGGGGTCAACTTTTGTCAGTGGGTACGCATATAGCTCGCAGATAAACGCGAATATTGAAGTTTAGATACAAGCAAGAGAAAAAATAAGTTTATCGTCATTGATTAAATTGTCGAAGAAGAGAGGCGGGAAAGGTGTATGCCCTAAATAAAACATTTCTGTGTCAAACTAACCACTTGCCCACGACATTTCTGTGAATCCTCCAAAAATATTGTTTCCACTCTGCACAATCGTGACCGTGGGTCCTTTGTTATCACATTTGGAATGAAAGGTTTCAGTAGCGAAGCGATCTCGAGAAGCTCGGAACAGAACACGCCATTTGCCGTCTTGTGGAGGCAGCCAACCTTGCAACACGCTTCGATGATCTTCATTCGTCAGAATCACCGACTCTTCAAATGGTGTGGTTGGTTTACTTGCTTGAACTGCAGGTTTACAAGGCCTTAACTCGTCAATTATTCCTTGAATCTGATAAAACTTAGCTTCAGCTTCAAGTCCCTTGAGAAATGTTGCACCTTCTGGTAAAATCAACTCTCCGTTACGAAGATAATTGAGTATAAACCGGAAGTAGGTTCCATCTCGGTCGATGAAGAACGAGCCATCTTCAGAAGGTTTCATCTCAAACCTCCCTGAAAACATGGCAGCCAGCATCGAGTTTGGATCTTTGGTCAGCGTTTGGACGCTTGTTGTGAAAGTGTTACCGCCGACATTGAGTTTTACGATCGAAGAAAAGTGATCCAGTTTCTTCGACATGGAGTCAATGTTTCCTTTTAACTTTAGCTGAGCAGACAATAAAACTCTTTTACTGAAGTCTTCAGCAAACCTGGTGACGCATTGGGAAATAATGGAAAAACATTTAGGTCAAGTGAAAGTTTCGATTTGTATAAATTGCTGAACCAGAAAGGAGGGGGCGGGGGGCAACTGGCCTAATAAATGGACTTGGCCGTACGTCATAGCGGTGCCAGGCAACCGAGTGTGCGCAGTAGCACTCAAATATGTAGTTGCTAGGATATTGTGCTTTTTTATTGTTAATACGTTTCTGTGGGATGCCAGGCAAGGAATTAGTATGCACGAGAATAAAAATGTGTTTTCCTTGGTCGTTATCGCTCGAAATCCGATCCAGAAGGAAGACGTGTTCTTTTCGTTGTAGACTGATTTCGCTTCGCCTCATGCGTTACGATCAACATTTTCATCTACTTCGCTTCCCTTTCCAGTTAGACTGCAAAACAGTCCTTTTTTGCGTCGGACTGTCAAACGCATGCGCGCGGTCTTTGAACATCGCGCGCGTATCCGAAAGACTCTCGCTGTAATAAACCTGCAAATAGCGGCGTGAAAGATCAGGCTAAAAATCCCCCTGAGCTGCTTTTGCAGGCTATACGCGTGCTGCGAGCTTGAAAATATTTCGTGACGTCTTCTTAGCAACGGCTTGATTGAGAATTGGTCTGTTGCCCGGCACCGCTTTGTCTTCAAAGAAAAGTGCCGGCTTGGTGATAGAGACGCGGGTTGCTATGGTAATATTCAAATGAGCCATTTCAGTTACATGCACGCAATCCAGACTAATATTAATGAAATAATTATTCCTCCTCTGTCATAATTTTACTCTCGGCGGTTATTTTATGTTTAAGGGACATAAATTAATTATATAAAGGTATAACGAACTTATGTGAAGAAACTGAAGGGAAAAAGGATATTTTAAGACATGATTCAAACGTTTCAATTACAAATTAATTTACGTGCAAGGATTCAAAGAGCATGAAAGAAACCGCTAAAATTAATCAACTAATTGCCACAGGCAACTAATTGCCACAGGCTTGTACGGTTTGGCATGGTTTCCTCACGAAATAAGTAAAATTCAGCAAAAGGAAAATATTACCTATAAAACTCAAGTAGTCCATAAAGAAAATAAGTAAAATACTATTTCAGTTGTTCTATGGAGCACGGACCCCAAAGTTACAATGAAAGGAACTTTGAATTATCTGGCTATATTAATTAAACATATTTATTCCATTCCATAGTCATGCCAAAAATAACTTACGAGATCTTCAAAACCAACGTAGCTGAAATCATTTTATCATTTTATGCCTCACAAACACCTTAACTATATATTTTTCAGCGGCTACTAGGCCAGGGAAGCTTTTTTAATCACAAAAGCTAGAACACTTGAACCCCATCGCCTTAACATCCGCGAAGAAAGATATTAGATATTTAGTTTCCCTACATTATTTTATTCTATTGTTTTACTGTCAATCTATGTTATCTCTCTGACGTATTTCCGTTATTACGCAAAAAACTGTTAGTAGCTACTATATAACACGTATATCAATGTTAAATTTCCTCATTGTACCTGAAGAAGACTGGTTTGGCCAGTCGAAATATAGTACTTAAAAAACTTAAAAATCTACGTTGTATCGGTCTCTGCTTCTACAGTATATTTTCACTAAATTTAGTGAATGAAAATTATGAATAATTCTCTACAGAGAAGACCAAAATCTCTAAAAATCGCTATAAAATCAGTAAATAGTCGCTAAGTCTTGGGAAAGAAATATTTAGTAGCTGCTGAAATTCGCAGCTACTATAATATGATAATAGCACTTTTAAAATGATTGAAAATCAATAAAACTATCCGAGAAATGGTCAGCCAAATTATAAATTGTATTTCCGTCTTAGCTTTGCTTTACGAGCGAGAATATCATGTACCGTCCAGTTTAAAACTGTTTTCAATCACAGTGTTGTAAGCATATCAAATGAGGGGTGGCGAATGGTAAATTCGAGACTCTTTGCAAGACGAGATTAGCGTTTTTCTCTGCGAGACCGTAGCCTGCGAGCTTGCTCGCAGGCTAGCGAGACCGAGACTTTTTGAATTTTTAAATGGCGAGACCTAATTGAGACTTTGCGAAAAAATTAAACGGCTTTGCGAAAAAATCGAGACTGCAAGACGTACAGAACCGCTCAAAAAACGAGGCTGCGAGACTTGTGAAATTCGAGTAAAATTTTGCGAGACCATTTGCCATTTGCCAACCCTCAAAAGGTCGCACACACCGACATCTGGCTTGAGCGAGCCAAAAAACAATTCTCTTTTTTTTTTTCACCCAAAAATCTCCCAACTTGGAATAAAACAAATGCGCGCATGCGTACATACCTACAAAGTTCCAACTTTTATCAATCCTCCCGCTAAAAGTACAATTTTCTTGGCTCTACACGAGAGTTGTCCAATACTCAGCAAAACAGAAATTTCGATTCGTGCGAATGACTGAACAACTTGTCACGACTTATTTTAAACTCAGTTGTCTAACCGATAATTGCATCTCATTAGCGGGACATATCATTTTCAATGGCCTTTTTCAACGTAAAAGTTGCCTACAATACAATACAATAATAACAATACAATACATTTATTTGCATTTCACTTTGTCTTGGCCTGGGTACATGTTTCTTGTTAGCCTGCGAGCAAGCTCTCTTGGCGTTTTTTGGGGAAAAGAGAAAGAGCGGGGGAAAGAGAGCTTGCACTAATGTCTCAGAATTTTGAATTCCGCCCCTCAAAACCTCCCGCCGTTTCCAGCTTTTGAGCTGTCAAAATTTGGTCAATTGAAACTTCGTGGTGGTCTCAATTTTTGACGTAACGCAATGCCTTGTATTCGATCTCACACGCTCGAAAGTCGTTTCTCAAAAAGTACTAAACGGGTCGAATCGAAAAACATCTCTATCGATAGGGGTTTCAAAGCGCAGGACAGCTAGAATATTTCTTCCCCGTTTGTTAGAAATTCCGCTCTGAAATTTCTGTTGCAAGATTTTTCATATTTACCCCCCCCCCCCCCCCCCCAAAAAAAAAACCCAGAGAGCTTGCTCGCAGGCTAGTTTCTTGTTGTGTATGTGGGTCCCAGTTAAAATGGTTATTGTCGATTCGTATACGACCCCGCATACGGATGGATAATTTAATTCCGGAAAAAATCACTTAAGATCGCTCAACACACGTGTTCAGGGGATAAAGGAGTCTGGGTAATTGTCGAGAGTCGAGAGTAACATGTCGAGAGTCGAGACGGCTGAAATGTCGAGAGTCGATAAATATTCAATAACTCTATCAATCGATAATTAATGATGAAATGTATCACGGATATAATCGAAATATCTTCGGATCTTCCTCTGGAATTTTCGTAAGTCTTCGTCAATCTTCGGATTGTTATCTCATATCAAGATGCTCATATTTAATGAAAAATAGACAGAATCTTTCAGTAAAATAAACAATGGTTTCACATAGTTTCACATGTAGCTCGTTCTCGGCACATCAAAGGCCGATAGTAGGTGATATCATCTATTTCCCACGGCTTTTTCTAAGCATTTTTGTTTACGTAAAATCATTCCGCAAATCGTTGTCATAATTTTGCAGATTTGTTAATTACAAGCTCCTAACGCCAAATAGTTGTACCTTTTTGTCATCATACCTATTGCTGTTGCTATAACCTATTTTAAAACTGAAATGTCTTCCAAGCAAAGCCGGGTAGCGTGCGAAAGAGAAAGTGACTGGGTACTCTTATCGTAACAATGTCCGGAAACACACGCACTACACAAGACTAACACAGTCACCGTGAAATCTCCATTTGCGGCATTTACGCTTATTTTAGCCATTTGAAACTGCAAAGCACTGTTACAAAAGATAAGTTATTTTTGTATAGTTATTTGTACCTTCCAGCCATAAAATGAATATTAAGCCATTGGAAAATGGAACATTGCAAGGAAAGGGGTTATGGCCGGGGAATAGCGCCGCTAGAAAATCGGCGAGCGAAGCGCGGCCTGGAGATCGCCTGGGACTTTAGTTTATCAATTGATTAATTATCGATTTATAGAGTTATTGACTATTTATCGACTCTCGACATGTCAGTCTCGACTCTCGATATGTTACTCTCGACTCTCGACCTAGTACTCTCGACTCTCGACAATTACCAGACTCGGGGATAAAGTGCTTTATTTTAGCCTGTATACATAAGCCCACTTGAAGGTAAACACTATAAATGCTCCCGTGGCAGAGGGAGGATGGGTAAACAATAAGAAGAGTTGTCAATCCAACAATTGTATCTCACAAGCCGCCTAAGGCCCCGATCAAACGGTCACAACATTTGTCACAACATTCTCTCAACATTTGTTGTGAGCCGATGTTGAGGCCGTTTGACCACCCCTCGCAACAATGTTGCCCGAGGTGTTGAGACGAGGCTGAATTCTTTTAAACTTTGTCTCAACATCTTCACAACATTTCTTTTGTTCTTGAAATGTCGAGAGGTTGTTGAGGCCGTTTGACCGGGCATGAGCTGGCATGGCCTCAACATCTCACAACATGTCTCAACAAATGTTGAGAGAATGTTGTGACAAATGTTGTGACCGTTTGATCGGGCCTTGCATTGACTATAACTGAAGATTTTTCAACACGTTGCTTGTTGTGGGGTAGTCTCCTTTGCAGCCGTTATTTGCATGGGTCGTCAAATAACGGCTGTCGATTGTCGAATCGTTCGATTCGTTCTATTAAACATTAAAATAGGCTACTCGTGAATCTGAAGGTTTGCATTCCAATTTAAGAGAATGTATGGGAAGTAGCTACCCCCCCCCCCCCACCCCCCTGCAAGAGACCCATGTACGAGGGAATGCTTCTCTTAGATCATGCTCTCTTGCTTATTGCTATCTGAGAAAACTTAACTTATGGCGTTTGTGGGCTTACCACAAGAACGTGATTAAACATCTTACTAGAAATACGCGTCTCGCAGCAGAGTCTCGCGAATGTAGTGATTGGGTGTATTTTAGGGTGGAAGGGAGGAGGTTTTCAGTTCTGCTCACAGTCTGCGTGTATACTTCAGTACTCTAGCTTGTGAATCTGTTTTAATGCATTATAACTTAGCCAGCAAAGTCGCCCGATGCAGACCACTGTTCTTGGCTACTTTTTTGGGAACGCGTATTTGATATATAAACTTCCCTGTATACCTGACTGTATAACTAAATTCGATAAACACATGCTAAGCTTAGAGCAATTATTGAGTAGCCGTTCCTATTTATGTCCGCATTCTGACGGCAGCATTTTATCGAAGTCTGGGCAATTAAACTGAAAAAGAAATGAAAAAAAAGAACCCCGGGCCGATTCAAACCCTGGCCGCCGTGACCCGATTATCAGATTGAAAGGCAAGCGCCTGCACACACGCCTTGTGACGTCATGTGCCATTGACCATCTCCATAAATGAATGAATTAATAATTAATTAATATGAACAGAAACTCTTCACGCACCTTCCAGTTGATCCCGCCTGAGCTGTTGGGCGGACAAAATGTTTGATTTATGTCCATATTTTTGTATCTATCTTTCAGAGAAGCCAAGCTTTTGAATCATTCTAAAAACCCGTGCGCAAACCTCCAGAACTTCGTCCCAGACTCCGCGGGAGAGACGTACTTGTTTTATCTGCGTATGAATAACCCCAGGGACTACACCACGTGGTCTAACGTGCGCGGTGCTTTCGAATGTGGGATCTTGACCCGAGAGGTTTTCATAAAAGCATGTGGAGATTCTGGATCAAGAAAAATCATATTTTAGCGGTTGGATGCCCCGCGTCTGTGTATTGTAAAAACAAACCACAAGATTTAGAAACCGATTTATCTTCCAAACAAAGAGACGAGACGAAAGATCCTGTTTAATAAACGGTTATTCGGAAGAAGTTACTCTCTCTCTCAGATTCGGGTTTTTTGTTTCCGAATTCCAAATGACGGCAAATTTAAGAGATAGAGCCGTTCTCAATTGAGTGTAGTAAAACCAAGACCAAAGTAATCACTCTGGCCAATCACAACAGACGCACACAACATGAGGAACCAATCAGAACTCGAAACTAATACATGTCACCGGCGCCATGCGCGAGAACACGTGTGCTACCAAGTCCCGCGGTTTTAGTTTGGCATCTGATTGGTTAAGAAAGTGGCGCGAGTTTTTTTTAACCAATCAGAGAACGTAGTAAAGCAAAACCAAAGTAAACGCATACTTTCGACACGTATAATAGAAAAAAACATTCTATTGGAAGGTATTTATATATTTGTGGTAGTATTTAAAAGGAAACAGTCTTAGCCGCCATGGATACAAACAGTTTCTTAGCTGGCTTGTTTTCTCTCGCTTCAATATGTAACTTATTTTGTTACATCTTCATTTCGGTGGTTGGGTAATTTGGAATCAATACAGCGTTCAAACTATACAATACAATACAAACTTTATTAACACTCCCCAATGGGGCTTTTCGGTGTTAATTATCTAACTATGTTCGATTGACTCGTATTACAGACTACCAACCCACCCCTCCCCACCCCTCGTAAAGAGAAGAGCGTGGAAAAAAATACCACTTTCACTCTTCAACTTCGTTCAAAAGTGAACAGCCTGTGGAGGTGGCAGCCCCTCGTCTAGTCCCAGACCTCAAGGCGTTTTTTCTCTCGCGGACAAGCAAGAAGTACACGATACGGCCTGGGAAACGGTTCCCGCTGTATGTTATTCGGTGACGTCATGAAATTTCGCGCCAAATCGAGTAGGCAGGAAGGGAACGCCTGGGTACTAGGCTAGGTAGCCCCAGTAACCTATCACGTGCAGAGTCCAAACACTTCGTAATCTGTAACAGTAAATGTTTTCACTCCTGCTAAGAACGTCGCCTGCTGTCCCGGAGGAGCGTCAAAACAAAAGCCAAGATGACTATAACCTGAAGTATTCCTGTTCACCTTTCCTGATATAAACTGTAAGTCCGATTGCCTCCAAACGTTGGTCCCAGGCTACAATCACAGTAGAAGCCTTTCAGTTGATTCTTGTTGATTGGCATTTTAGTTGGTCCCAGGCCATGCGGGTTGACCATGCTAAACAAGAACGCTTGTGAGCTTGTTGACCCACGTGATCCGACCTGTAAATGAAATTTTACAGCTTTTATTTCTGTACAACTTAATTAACGAAATCTGATTTGAACCAAGTATAGATCGTTTTCCCACTCACGTGACCAAATCCTTGACTACGGTTACTACGCCGCCATATTGGTGTACCAAATTTGTAAACAAAGCGACCGCGGCCTTTGAATGTGAGTCATATTTTGTGTCTGATCGTGGGCTGTGGCAATAAAAGCGGACGAAAATAATTATATAAAGGATTGTACTTTGCAAGAGTGCCTTCGATAGTTATAAATAAAGGGGAAAAAGCCAGAAAATCATCCGAAGAGAGAAGATCGCGGTGGATTTCGGCGATTTACAGGTATCGATCGATGCCTCGCGGATACAATTTTTGAAAATGATCGCGTATGTGAAAAGCATTTCGTTTCTGGACGGGCAGCCAAAAACTTGGGATAAATTCAACGTTGACTGGGTGCTAACTTAGTATTTAGGGCATAACAAGAAGGCAGATCGAGAAGAAGCGGCAAAAAGAAGCGAGAGGGCGAGGGAACGCGAACTCACAAAGAAGCCTGCGTTTGCTGAAAGAGAGCCTGAAATAACGCGAGGCAGAGAGAGAGAAGTGAAGAGGCAAGAATTTTATGCCAGCAAATTTCAAATTTAGCCGAAGTAAAGTTTATATCTCGGAAGTTATAATCCACGAGCATTTAACTTGCATGTTTATATGACAGTTTACCATTTAGCTTTGTCCACGCTTCTATGTAGAACTGAAAGAACACTAGCTACATGCGAACAAGATTCTGCTAGCCCGGCCTGGAAACCTAGGCAATGAGCAGACAAAACTGTTCCTTCTTTTCCCGTGATAATCCAAATCGGGATCAAAGAGTTGTTCATATGCTGTGAATGTCTTACCTTCGCTAAAACAACAAACTTGTCTTCGATACATATAATGTACATTGTTATGTGGCCTTTTCCACGCTAGTAATGAATCCAGAATACTATTTGATTATATAACCTTCGAGGCTTCGGAAAGCTGCTGCTGGGTGTAAAAAGCTGGTCTCCAACACCATAGAACAAAAGATCTGTTGATTCCACAGGAGGCAAGCAGTCCGGCTCAAAATGCTTACCCTCTATCATCACGGGATCGATTCCAATTGCCGATAATTTTCTCCAAATAACGCTGTTTTATTCACGGTTCCAACTTCTTGACATATTCAGAAATAGGAAAAGAAAGAATCACATCGAGATTTTCCCCAGACTTAGCTTCACTGGCTGAATTATCCATTTCTAAAGGCTACAATATGGAGGGGGACATTGGGGGGGTCTCTGAATACCGCAACACCGCAAAAAAAAAAAATCGAAAAAACACCGCCATCACCCCACGAAAAGTTGACGAAAACACCGACACCGCAATATATTAAGTTACTTATAAATGAAGACGGCTTGCGACTGGCTGCTGAAGCATAAAATATTAACTGGACAGTAGTATTTGACGTGTGCTGTGGTTACAAATTAACAGGTTTAACAAAGGTACGTGCTTTTAATCAATAAACACGGGTTAACGAAGATATAGAATTAAGCTATAAATTTAGTTCTGGACGACATGACATCGACAAGGGTCGACGATTATTGTACAAGGGTCCAACAAGAAACCGTAACACCGCAAATAATTTCGTTTCACCGTACACCGGAGGTTTAAAAAGACACAAACAACGCACACCGCAGGATTTGAGAACACCGCAATACCGCAATGTGGGATTTTATTCACCGGAATACCGCATAAAAAACTGAGCAACACCGCAACACCGCAAACCCAATGTCCCCCTCAATATGTAGAGGTGACTTGTATTTGCATGCTATTATGCTATTACGCAATCAAAAGTGGTACACCAATATGGCGACGGAAATGATGTTGACGTCTCACGTGAAAAACGATCTATTGGAATTACGGGACATATCCCGGAGTGACACGCGAGATACGTCGCTACTTCAAAAGGCATTCCTGCGAAAAAAAACTGAGCTAGACTGACACTGTACTGTAACCTCTTCTTGCGACAAAAATTTATGTCCGGGAAAATGCGTATATAATCTTTGTATCTATAATCTATTTAAGGGGACTGGGGTCAACTTTTGTCAGTGGGTACGCATATAGCTCGCAGATAAAACGCGAATATTGAAGTTTAGATAAAAGCAAGAGAAAAAAATAAGTTTATCGTCATTGATTAAATTGTCGAAGAAGAGAGGCGGGAAAGGTGTATGCCCTAAATAAAACATTTCTGTGTCAAACTAACCACTTGCCCACGACATTTCTGTGAATCCTCCAAAAATATTGTTTCCACTCTGCACAATCGTGACCGTGGGTCCTTTGTTATCACATTTGGAATGAAAGGTTTCAGTAGCGAAGCGATCTCGAGAAGCTCGGAACAAAACACGCCATTTGCCGTCTTGTGGAGGCAGCCAACCTTGCAACACGCTTCGATGATCTTCATTCGTCAGAATCACCGACTCTTCAAATGGTGTGGTTGGTTTACTTGCTTGAACTGCAGGTTTACAAGGCCTTAACTCGTCAATTATTCCTTGAATCTGATAAAACTTAGCTTCAGCTTCAAGTCCCTTGAGAAATGCTGCCTCCTTCTGGTAAAATCAACTCTCCGTTACGAAGATAATTTGAGTATAAACCGGAAGTGGGTTCCATCTCGGTCGATGAAGAACGAGCCATCTTCAGAAGGTTTCATCTCAAACCTCCCTGAAAACATGGCAGCCAGCAATCGAGTTTGGATCTTTGGTCAGCGTTGGGACGCTTGTTGTGAAAGTGTTACCGCCGACATTGAGTTTTACGATCGAAGAAAAGTGATCCAGTTTCTTCGACATGGAGTCAATGTTTTCCTTTTAACTTTAGCTGAGCAGACAATAAAACTCTTTTACTGAAGTCTTCAGCAAACCTGGTGACGCATTGGGAAATAATGGAAAAACATTTAGGTCAAGTGAAAGTTTCGATTTGTATAAATTGCTGAACCAGAAAGGAGGGGGCGGGGGGCAACTGGCCTAATAAATGGACTTGGCCGTACGGCATAGCGGTGCCAGGCAACCGAGTGTGCGCCCCCAGTAGCACTCAAATATGTAGTTGCTAGGATATTGTGCTTTTTTATTGTTAATACGTTTTCTGTGGGATGCCAGGCAAGGAATTAGTATGCACGAGAATAAAAATGTGTTATCCTTGGTCGTTATCGCTCGGAAATCCGATCCAGAAGGAAGACGTTGTTCTTTTCGTTGTAGACTGATTTCGCTTCGCCTCATGCATTACGATAAACATTTTCATCTATCGCTTCCCTTCCCAGTTAGACTGCAAAACAGTTTTTTTTTTGCGTCGGACTGTCAAACGCATGCGCACGCTCTTTGAACATCGCGCGCGTATCCGAAAGACTCTCGCTGTAATAAACCTGCAAATAGCGGCGTGAAAGATCAGGCTAAAAATCCCCCTGAGCTGCTTTTGCAGGCTATACGCGTGCTGCGAGCTTGAAAATATTTCGTGACGTCTTCTTAGCAACGGCTTGATTGAGAATTGGTCTGTTGCCCGGCACCACTTTGTCTTCAAAGGAAAAGTGCCGGCTTGGTGATAGAGACGCGGGTTGCTATGGTAATATTCAAATGAGCCATTTCAGTTACATGCACGCTATTCAGGCTAATAATGAAATAATTATTCCTCCTCTGTCATAATTTTACTCTCGGCGGTGATTTTATGTTTAAAGGACATAAATTAATTATAAAAAGGTATAACGAACTTATGTGAAGAAACTGAAGGAAAAAGGATATTTTAAGACATGATTCAAACGTTTTCAATTACAAATTAATTTACATGCAAGGATTCGAAGAGCATGAAATAAACCGCTAAAATTTAATCAACTAATTGCCACAGGCTTGTACGGTTTGGCATGGTTTCCTCACGAAATAAGAAAAATTCAGCAAAAGGAAAAATATTACTTACAAAACTCAAGTAGTCCCATAAAGAAAATAAGTAAAATACTATTTCAGTTGTTCTAAGGAGCACGGACCACAGAGTTAACACTCATACATTGACAGGGAACTTTGAATTATCTGGCTATATTAATTAAACATATTTATTCCATACCATAGTCAAGCACAAAAATAACTTTCGAGATCTTCAAAACCAACGGTAGCTGGATAATCATTTTATCATTTTTATGCCTCACAAACACCTTAACTATATTTATGTTTTTCTCAGTGCGCGTGCGGGCGGTATCCTGCAAATCCTGCAATCTGATTGGTTCCGGGAGCGGGCGGTATTCTCCTATCTCTGACCACGGTCACGGTAACCGAGGCTTCACGGACCGTTTCAGCAACGCGCGAAGGTAGCAAATTTCGCTTAGTTTTTTTAAAACTGCCAGAATGCGTTTAATACTGTAGGAACTCAACAAAAACATATTAATCATGCCAATATTGGTCCCGGGAGCGGAAAAATTGCCCGTGAACCCGGCGGAGACCCGCGGAATCGTAGCGTAGGCATGTCGCTACAAGCGAAAACATTTTAATTCAGCAACGTGTGAAGGTCGATTGCGAAGAAGCTTTTTACTGAATTTCTCGCATTATTTTGTACGATGGCCCAGGAGGCTCACAGTCCAGTTTTTTATTTCACAGTCCAGTTTTTATTTTCACAGTCCATTTTTATTTTCACAGTCCAGTTTTTATTTCACAGTCCAGTTTTTATTTTTCACAGTCCAGTTTTTTATTTTCACAGTCCAGTTTTTATTTTTCACGGTCCAGTTTTATTTTTTCACAGTCCAGTTTTATTTTTTACTCCCCAGTTTTATTTTTTTTGAACAGTCTTGCAGTTTTATTTTTTACATCCCCAGTTTTTTTTTCGAGTAGTTACCAGTTCTCTCTCTATTCGTGCTCTGTTCACGTGCATGTTGTTTGTCGGCCATATGTTGTGCAATGGATGCGATCATCAGGCAACCTGTGCGAGAGGAAATGCGACGTTCAAGTTCTAGTTTCATCGGAAAGTGTCTTTCCGCGCGCGCTAGTCCACTTTAACCAAATTAATCAACCAAAGAAGCCTTCTCGAAAACCCGTCGATACAGCCATGCACGCGTTTAATTTATCGTGGCCATCCAGTAAGCCAAATGAAGATAGGAATTTCTGGCGATTGAGTGGCTACGAATTAAGGGACCGTTCATTAATTATAGGTCAGGGGGGGCCGGAGGAAACTTAAGCAATACCAAGAAAAACATTCCCTGCCCCTCGTGAACTGCAATTGTCTCAAGATATATTTCAGACCCCCACCCCCCCCCACCCCCCTCTCCCCGCCCGCAGCCTTCCCCACAATCTAAAACCCAGAAGAAGAAAAAAGACAGCTATCTTCAGTGAAGAGTGAAAGGTGAAAGTCTACCAGCCAATCTAACAGACCATGTTTGTGAACTGTTTGTGGGATCATATAAATGTCAGGCTCCTCCTCGTCTTCACTCTTATGTCCAGCCAATGCCCCGCGCAGGTTTTTAGAGTGGTGGTGGTGGTGGGGTGGAGGAGGGGAGGCTAATGCGTAAGCGTGAGCCAATTAGGGGGGTCAGAGGGCATTCTTCCTCGGGAAAATGTTGAATTTTTAAATTCACCAATGCATCTCAAATTAACAAGTGTGGTGCATATTACAAACTTTAAGAGGGAATGTTACCAACGGTCAGACATTTGGTGGCCACAAGCCGAAAAATCAATTCTGCTCATATTCTCATGTTAGGTAGACCTTAATATGAAACAAATCACTGCATACTTTGTTTGGCTGAATATCGATTTATTTTCGAGAAAATCGATAATAACCGAATTCTGTCAAAATGCCGCTTTCGGAGCTCAAAATTTAAGGCGAATCTCGAAGCTTCGCGTAGCAAAATGAAACATTCTAGGACAATAAAAACTACCAAATCTTAAAGAACGATATCGAAATATATGTTGAGAGCAATTTGAGCAATTCTTGTCTTTTTATTTACAAAATATAATTAAATTTGTCCGACCTACTTTTAACTCGATTAAAAATAGGTCAAAACTAACCTATTATTTAAGTATGTGCTACACAAAATAATTTGCCGAAAATCTCTCATTTGGAAGGCGAAGGGTGCTTCTTTTCGATCCCCAAAGGAATTTGTGGGGAAATGATGCAGTGCGATGTAATAAAATTTTAAAGTTGGATAAAATGCGCTGATTCAACGGATACCGAAAAGTCTCCTTAATTAGTTCAATGTGCACATACACGCAAAACTTTAATTGTTTCGCAGTTTACGTTCAACCTACAACTAATTTAACATAAAACCTCTAACCTTTATGTTGCTGTATCAAAGAAGAGGGCTGTAGTCCTGTAATTGTTGCTTCCTTCGCGATAATTGCAACTCACTGAAAGATGACCAGCACGCCATGTTTGTTTAGTTAAGCATAATTCGGACGTGTTTGATGAGAAGATTCTCTGTTTTCCATTTTCGTTCAAAAGAGCAGGCTTCAAGTACTCTCCACAAAAAAGCCTTTGTTTAACCATTAGTTTTGAACTGAACAGCGAACCAAATGCGTTAATTCTAAAACATTGTCTCTTGTCATGTAGCTTCTTGTGGAATTTACCGCTAATTACGGTCAGAAACGGGTTTCAAATGAAATCGACAACTACGTGTAACGCAACAAAGGAACCGGAAGTTCATTTTTATGAGGGATGGCTGGAAGAGGGTGGGGTATACAATATAAAAGCCTTATTTCATTTATAGTTTCTTGTTTTATTTTTAATCTATTAGGTGAACATTTATCGCACAAGTGCATATTTTTTGACATTGGGAATTAAAAACTGAAAATCCACAGTACTGTAGAAGGGGGAAATGAGAATAATAAATTCAATAAACTGAATTGCAGTGAAAACTGCAAGCGAGAAATGCTCTGCTTTATCTGAAAAGTATCTCAACTAAGGCCATATGATCACTTTGAAAAGCTTTCACGACCAGGAGTAATGCCTGATTGTTGGGATCGTTATCAATTTGATTAATCAACTTCCGTTGTTCTCCCGAAACCTGAAAACCCCCAAATAATCCCAGGCCAAAATGGGGTGTATTTCAAGTTGTATATTATCTGCCTTGTAAGCCAGCCATAACTTTCAATAAAGTTGTAATATCATTGTTATATTTTCCCAATAATCTAGCTTTAGTCCGGTTGCGCATAGTCAAAGACCAAGACCCCTTTATATACATTGAGCTACTGTATTTACTTTTCCCCACTAATATAGCCCTTGTCCAGTCATGTGTGGACAGGGAGAATAAGGGGCCGTCAACGTATTCACAAGTTACCCGCTTAACGTCCACGGGACGTTTAGGAGGTGGTTTCGGAGGCACCGGATTTGGACATTAAAGCGAGTGTTTCACGGTTGGGCGCATGCGCCGGCTTATCAGCTTTATCCGTTTAAAAAACCTCATTCACATGCACTTCTTGATACTTCAGTAATCACATACTATAATTGGTCCAAGCATAACGACGAATGACCAAAATTTGCAAAAAAATTCAAAATTCAACTGATAACACCGAGAATGTCGACATTTGAATACCAGAATAAATAACAAGAATAAATCCTTCCGGCCAACACTTTATTGTGGTGATTTATTCTGGTATTCAATGTCGGCAATTCTCGGTGTAATCCGTTAATTTTTTTGTAAATTTTGGTCATTCTTCTTTTTGCTTGTACTTGTTAAGAATAGTATGTGATTACTGAAGTGTCGAGACGACAGTGTGAGTTGGGTTTTTAAACGGATAAAGTTGATAAGCCTGAACATGCGCCGAACCGTGAAACCCTCCCTTTAAGGTGGGAGAGTTTTGAGGAAAAAACAAAATGATGCATTTCTTTTTTGACTTGCACATGTGATTGCCGGCTTGCATATAATTCGCCGCTCGCATATACAAGAATGGATTCTTGCTTGTTAATTATTTATTTCGCACTCAGCCGTACGTGTGTCAGCAGTGAGTGAACTATGTTGTGTAATGACAACGGCTAAACTGATCAATTGTCTGTAATGCAAGCTACTAGAGGTCTGGTCCAACCTGGTCGATCGCACAATTTTACAACCACACCTGCCAACTAATTCTTGCAGAATATCCATTTATTATATGGCAAAACTGGTCCACGCCAAAAGGTGCCCCATAGCGGTCCGACGTTCCAATACGGAAGGCTAAGAGGGACCGTTGACGAACTCATTTCATCGAATTCCTTTTTGAAACATTGAACAAAATAAAACTGTTTTATATAAAGTAGAAACATTTTTCCTTATGTCTGGCAGCAATTTTGGTTAATTCTTTCGCAAAGTGGCGTGAAAAATGTAAGAACGTGCTTTAGGGACTGTGCAATAATTACCAGGAGGGGGGGGGGGGGGGGGGGGGGGTGGAAAAACCAGAGGGGGGGGGCCATAAAGTAAAATCAAAGCAAGGAGAGGGGGGGCTCTAGGTAAAATAAGTCACTCAAGAGGGGGGGCTTAACATTTTATTTAAAGTACATATTACATTGGCGAATCCATACCTATTTATAAGGTGGGGGCCGAAAAATTTTCCGGCCCTTCGGGCCGAGGAAGCCTTCACCGGACCTGAAAATAACACACATGCCATTTTCCTTCTGCTATGGTTCTGTTGAACATTGCTACGGAGGTGATGTTTGTTCCAGACGCGGATGTCTGACGCGGATGTCTGGATGGGGGGGGGGGGGGGGGGTACATAATTTCTGACTGATTAGGGGGGGGGGGGGCAATAACTAAATTCACTCCTTTAGGAGGGGGGGTATTACCTAATATTTGGCTACATGAAGCCCATTTTCCAACCCCCCCCCCCCCCCCCCTCCTGATAATTATTGCACAGTCCCTTATTTTGGCGTGCGCGCGTTAATCAACAAAGTTTTAAAAAAGCCATTGTACTAAAAACTTTATTGAACTAGCTTGTTCGGTCCGTATTGGGGAATATTGGGAGAGTTTTTTGTTGCCAGTTTGACTAATGTTTCCCCAGTATTCGGTTGATGGCTTTCTACTTCTTCATCGCCAGATTTGTATGTGCTGTAAGTTCTTTTCACGACTGAGCGAGAACAAAATCGAGCTATTTGCAAAGGTGTGGCTGAGGAAGTCGCCCTTGTCAAAGATACTACTAGAGCCTTCGCTCTTCGCATTGCTTTCCATATACTAGTAGGATCAGCCCTTTGCCCGATGCGTTCTCCAGCTTGGAATCGTGCTTCAGTATCGTAGCCACAGTGAGGTTCTTTCTTGTTAGTGCTGCTGACTTTAGAGCCCATCCCATCGGTAGCACTGGGTCACCATCCTACAATGATATCAGTCTGTATCTTCAACCCCACCCTCTTCCAGCACATATCAAAAAATAACCTCCGGTCCGGAAGTTAAGAACGTATCTGTCACGCAAACCGTCGAGCGTTTTTCACTTTCTAAAGTAGAACATTTCTCGCGTTCAGTTTTCAGTGAAATTCAGTCTATTGAATTTATTATTCTCATTTTTCCCCAGGGCTAGATTAGTGGGGAAAAGTAAATAGCTCAATATATAAAGGGTTCTTGGTCAGGGACCGCTAAAAAATAATAATAATAACAAATTTCCAGAAGTCATTTCACTAGTTAACGCTTTTTACTGGAAGTTGGTGATAAAATTTTCCTTTTGAAATGCAGAAGTTTGCTAGGGACAAAAGTTGCAATGACCATTAGCAAAGCAGCTGTATCTTGCGTTTTATAATGAAACGTTCACATTTTATCGCCATAGATACTTTAAACTGAGAATTATACACATCGAATACACAGCTCTGGACATCGCGGGACAGGGACACGGGAGTCCTACGTGATAACCAACAGAGAAGCGCCCATTGTAAAATGATCATAATTAACGAAGGCTTCTGGCGGTTGGAAAGAAAATATCTACCAAAATCTCTGATTGTTTTGATTGTTTGCCGTTCTTGTATTAAAAACAGTCGCCATTTAAGCGCTGAAAAATGGTAGTTTGCAACACGCTTGTTAATTTTAGATGCATTTCCAGCCATTTCAGAGGACTTAAAATTCACAATTTTCCCGGACCCCACTAGACGGCTAACGCTGACGCGTTCGCATTAAGCCCCCCCCCCCCCCCCCCCCCCCAACTCAAAAATAGTGCTGCGCGGGCCCTGTTGGTCTTTGACTATGCGCAACCGGACTAAAGGTAGATTATTGGGAAAATATAACAATGATATTACAACTTTATTGAAAGTTATGGCTGGCTTACAAGGCAGATAATATACAACTTGAAATACACCCCATTTTGGCCTTGAATTATTTGGGGGTTTTCAGGTTTCGGGAGAAGTAGTAAGGCCGGAATTTAATGAATAACGGCAAATCTATAGCCGGCTATCCCCCCCCGAAAATGCCCCCAGCACGAGCTCGCGGCAGCAGGGAGCATAGGGGCCACAATTTTCGGTCCCTATACTCCCTGCTGCCGCGAACTCGTGCCGGTGGCCGTTTTCGGGGGGGAATAGCCGGCTATGGATTCGCCGTGTATTCATTAAATCCCGGCCTTACTACTGAGGAAGGCGCGGGAATAAAAGCAGAAAGCGGGCGCCCCTATTAGAAAGAAACGACCCGTCTGTTATATGGCACGAGTATTTAACCAGTGTGCATGGCTTATGCGAGGAAGGGATGTTTACTGCGGAAAAAACTGCGTAGGTGAGTTCTGCAGGCAACACAATTATCAGCTGAAAAAAAGGAATGAAGGAGCCAGCCCCTTGCCGAGGATGTGGCCGAGGCGTTCAGGCTGATTACCGGCTTTGTATTGATTGCGGCGGAAATGCTCTTAGGCTTCGACTAGGGCGCAAAGAGAGAAAGGCAAGGCTGCATTTCAACCTTGTAATGCGCGACCTTATAGCATCCTGATTTCCATTTAGAGATTTGCGAATAATGAGTTATACGCGAACGCAATGGTTCACGGAGCAAACAACTGCCAGCTTTCCAGGTTAATTCAAAACCTCCCTCCTGAGCTTATGGAGCGGATTTGCAAGGAATATATCGTCATCAAAATCAAGGAGCGAGCGGCTCTTGGTTGGGATGATGTACAACAAGAGTTGTTAGAAGCCCCTTTCTGCGAAAACCGAGAAAGGATTGTGAAGTTATTATTGTGTTTGGAGTGCGGTGGATTTTGCGGACGAGACGGCTTATGTGCCTCATGTTACCGAGACGGGGTCACACACAACGTTTTGCCAAAATATATGGACATCAATGACTTTGTACACTTCAGAACTGGCATCTTTATCGAGGTGTGTAACGATATTGAGCACGATTTGTTGTAAAGCAACTAACCAGAGCTTGAAATGTAGCACAGTTTTACCTTTCTCAAAGAAGAAGTGAAGTAAAGAGTAACGCCGGTCCACAATCCCAGATTCCTGTTCCAGATTCTGATTTTCAAAGAACCCAGGCCACTCGCGGCCACGGCATGTTTTTAACAAATTTTCTTCGATCGCAATTAAAACAACTTTGGACGAAAAAATCGAACCGGAGTTGGCTGTGACTTAAATTTACTTTCAGTTAAGACGAAGGTATTTTAATTTTACGCCACAAAAGATGCCAGAGCGCTGCGAAGAGGAGAAAGTGAAAAAATAACACGTTTTGGGATCGAAGGTTTGACGATCGATCGATCGATATGTGAAGAAAATGGTGTTAGTTAGAGCTTGTTTTATTAAGTTTCGCCTCTTCCATCGCTTCGACAACTTGATATGAAATACTTCTGACATCCTTCTGCCAAGCGGGCATAGAAAGTTCGGCGAAAATACAGTAAATCATGTGAAACAACACGATCATTTTTGCTTAGTTTTTGCTTTGTGACGCCTGTAACTTATTTAATAAGTGTTTAATTATTCTTACATCATGGTGTAACTGTTGCCACGCAACCAAATACAGCAGCAAAGCGCAGGCGTACAGGGTGAAAAAGTGTGAAGACAAAAAAAACTATCCCACATGTGTGAGAAATTCAAGGCCGAACAATGTAAATATCTTGATTGAATAATCTCATTAATAGTTTACAAATTCTGGTGGAGTCTAGGGAGGTGAAGGTTGGCCGCCTTCTGAACCCTGTTTGACGACTCGTGCGGATGGTGAATTACAGAGTAGTGGGGGCGCGTCTTTCAGTGGACGGTACCCCCCGGGTGAACCCGCTCTGGCCCTACTGGTAACAGGGGGGTGCTCAGAGATCCCTCGGGGTCTCAACTATACACTGTCCCAGTGGGAAAATGGGAATGACAGCCGCCTTGTCAGCGGCGGGAAAGTCCTAGCCGGGGCTAGGCAAGAACAGCCAACGAGCACCCCCCGACCAGGGTTTTGTCCCTTTTAGTGACCCGTCACACAACGCTACGCGTGACAGTCACGCTTCTGTGTCACGATATGTCACGGAGATGTCACGCGTGATAGTAACGCGTTATCTTTTTTTTATAACACTCAGAGAGATTTTTGTGTTTTTCCTCTCAAAGTTTAGTTCAAATTTGCGCTTGACGCCGCCAGTTTTTTTCGAAACTCTTGCCGAATCTGGCTTTTTATCTTTTCAAGATCCGGCGGGGGCGAAAACGGTTTGTTTTTTCGTGAAGTTTGAGCGCAAAGTATCTTTGATTTCGCGATATTTCTGCATTTCACGTGTAATTTGTTTGAATTCTGTGTCGGAAACATTGTTATTTTCAAGGGCAGTGGACACAAAGCTTTTTATTGAGTCATGCTTTGCAAGGGCCAGAGCTTGAATTTTCGTGTGTTTATTAACTTTTCGTTCAAGCTTCTTATTAATAGCAGACAGGCACGTGGAAGCAAAACCTGATAGGGCCGCGATTCCAGCCAAAGGTGCCCCTATCACAATTCCGACACCACTAAGTGAAGTGGCGACAGCCCCGGAAGACAGAGCGGCTGACACAGCGCCGAGAGAGACCACGGAATAGTGAATCACTTTCCGAGCCTTTTTGTATTTTTTCAACACAAGCCTGTAATGCTCCGCCTCATCGGCAATTTTTTTTCTCAATTTCACTTATTTCAGTTAGCCGGAAATTCTCGGCAAGTCTTGGATAAAGCTGTGTTGATCCCAGTTGCTGCACTGGCGTGGAGTGACGTAAGTTATCAGGTTGTGAAGGTAGCTGTGGATAGAGAATTTGTGTTTCAGATTCATCGAAAGCCGGTGCGCCTCGGTAAGACATTTGCCGAAGACATTTGTAGTATAAAAAGGAAATTAACTTATTTCTAATTCAAATTCAAGAGGCATGGAATTGAAGTCGAACAGATTGCCATTCAAATCCTTAACAGACAATGTAACACTATTTACATAATCGCCTGTGGACGTGTCACGTAACACATGTTGTTGCGCTGTTTCATAGTGAACCTTCCCAAAAGCCTCTCCCCTTATGTCAAACTTCGCAAGCAGGGATGAAGGTTTACCGTTTAATAAATTTTGCTCCTTATCAACGAGATCGCAGTGGACAAAGTAAGAGTTGGGTGTATTTAATCGATTCACGATCATTGTGCTCTCAAGTCGATAACTGGTGCCAAGGCCAAGGAAATCGGCAAGGCCATTGCTGAGAAATATTTTTCTGTTTTCAGAGTTTTTAATTGTCATCACTCCATGGGGTGAGTTCATCTCGGCCTGTAAAGTCACACCCTTGTCCTCAAAAATGGAAACTAATTTGAGCCCTATTTTATCTGGTGTGTAATAGCCCGGAGGGACTATTTGTTCTGACAATATGCTCATGTTTTGCCCAAACAATGTGATGCCCCCGGCGCGTTTCAAATTATGCCAGGAGTTGTAAAGTGAGCAGCTCAGCAGCCTTACATAATTCGGTTTTCGCAGGGGCTGATCAAAATAGACGGTGTGTTCATTCGAAGGCGCAACGATCGTAAGCACAACCATTTTATGTATTGAAAACAAAAAAAAGTTCAATATAAGTTGCGATGGAAGCTCTATTGAAGTGGATGCAAACACCCGAAGCTCTCAGAATCTCGCAAGCCGCAAAAAACAAGGCGTGGATACCTTTTATACAAAAATACCCAAAGGCTGACAAGAGCAAATTTGGAGCGCAGACTGATTTTGCAACGAACCATACCGCAACAGCGGAAATTTATTATAAGGCAGGGCCTGGCTATTTGGTGGATGTCTTCGGTTCAGACAGCAAATATTGGAGCCCGGAAATGAAAAAAGCCCTGGGGTTGGGTGAGGCTGCCGGCGGTTTTCCACGCCAACTGGCCCCAAGCGGTGCGAATGACTCTTATTCACCTATTCCGGCAGTTGGCTTTCACAGCGCCGCACCGAGTTTGAAGAAAATATTCAACAACTCACTGGAAATTTACGTCACACCTGACCAACATTTCACAACAAAGTTCAGAGACATCTTTCAGAAAACCAAACTGACCCACCATTCAGGGAAAGAGTCGCGAAAATGGCTGGCTGGTCCTGATATGAGCTACTGGGCGCAACAGCTGAACTTCGCAGTTTGGGGGGCGACAACTGGTTGTGGTATTAGTCGGGATATTTTCGATAAAGATCACTCAACTCTGAGTTTGCCACCCCAGGTGCACGGTTTTTACATTTTCCATGTGTATTTCACTGTCAGGCGCCTCTTATTTCAGATGGGCGGAATTCAGAGCACAAGCGCTCTGCCGGGTGATCCAACTTTCAGCCAGACAAACAACAAGTATGACGAGGCTTCATACAAAAGAATATGTGCTGAGTTTGGAATTGACCCATCAAGTGATTTTCGGTTCACACGTGGCGCCAACCACGGCCTGGGAAACGTTTACATCTATGTGTCATATGAGGGCCCCGAATCCACAGAGTACCCCTACCCCGGCAGTTCAAAGTTCAATGATGAAGGGGGGACCGCGAGCAAAGGGAACCTTATTTATTTTATCGAATCCGATGACGCCGCCGATTCTCAGTACGATTGGTTTTGCCCAAACGGTGCAGAAGGTCTGACCCAGGCGGGTTTGTCGCGAATTAACCAGTCCATCGAGGCGTTTGTTTATTGTGTTTTGGGGGCGCAGGTTAACGTGAGAAGCAGCATTCTGGGTTCGGGAGGTCGGGCAAAGGAGGCGCAGAGTGAGTTCCTGGTCCTGCTTGAAGACGCGATAAGGCAACCGGACCTTGCCAGGAGCGTGCAGCGGTACCAACTGGCCGTCGACGAGGCAAAAGTTCGGCTGAATCTCGCTATGTGCCCGGGGGCCTGGCTAATGCCCGCGCGCATGGTGATCAACACAGAAAGCACGGCGGGTTACAATAATCAGCTCAAACAAGCGACACAGGGAATGAAACTCGGAGTGAACAATGGAGTAAACACGGGCACGAAAAAAGCGGCCCTCCATCTCATGGCTGGAGGTCCGACAAAGATAAACCCACCAAACAGCCACCCTTCAAATCCGGCCCACAAAGCGGCAAGTAGTGCTCAAAAAACCGACTCTGCCAGTACACCGCATGACACGAACACGCCCACCGCTCCTGTTGCCGGGCAACATGCTGCACAGGAGACACATAACACGAACAAAGCAGTTGTTGCCGTCGGCGCGGTTGGCGCTGCGGCTTTGCTTTACGCCTTTACACGTTAACGCCGCTTCTTGACTACTTTTTCAAACAGGAAGGCGACTGCAGCCAGGATTAGCAGCCATGTATGCTCAGCCAGAAAACCGATGGCCTGACCTGCAGTTTTGAAAAGGAAACTCACGATTGAGCCGATGAGTCCCGGCAGGAGGGAAGCTGTTTTTTCACCTATTTCTTTCAAGCCCTTTCCCAACGCCTTGCCGGTGGCTTTCAAAGCATTGGTAATGGTGCCAATGACAGCACCTATTGTGACCCCGGCTGCAAGCAAGACTGCTGTCACCGTCACGCCATATTTTTTGAAGATCTCTTTGATTCTCTCTGAAAGAGGCCTCGCGATTTCTCTTTCCGCAATCTGCGTTTGCAAACGCGCGAGCTCCTCGTTTCTTTCTGCTACTCTACCTTCCGCGGCTTCTTTATCAGAGGGTGAGGCGTTTTCATCCTGGATAATAGCCTGATCTTCCTCGTTTTGGCGCTGCATCCGGCTTCTTGCTCTTTCAGCTCATCTAACGCTCTTGTGTCGTTGAGCCTTTCTTCCAGGGTGTTTCTTTCACTCTCTTTGACCGCGAGTTCTGCTCGGATTTTATCGACTTGTGCGCTTTCTTTTCCAGCATTTTTTGCCTGTTTTTCAAGAGCCGACACCTCTTTTTTTGCGTTTTCCAAATCGGCTCGATAGTTTTTTCTCTTTTGCTGTAGCTCTCGCAATTCCGATTCATTTTCAACGTTTGACCCAAGTTGGTCCATCCTGGCTTGATTTCGCTCGAGTCTGTTTCTCAGATTTTGCACTTCTTGGGCGGCGTTTTCTTTATCCGCATTGATCTTTTCTGCCTCTTTGAGTTGTCTCTCGGCCTCCTTTAATCTCTGTTGTTTTTCTCTTACGGTTTCACGGTCTTCAGCGATAATGTCTTCAGCACGCGCCCCAAGAGCGCCTTTTTTACTGTCTGTGAATTTTTTGAGAAAACCGCTGTTATCTTTCTTGAAAATTTCAGTCTCACCGCCCTTTGCGCCGAAGGAAACCATTGTGGCCTCATGCCCACTTTTTTTGCTGAAACCAATGGGGCCTAATTTCGCGAAGTCTACTCTTGGGAACTTGGCTTTAATAAAGTTTTTGGCGCGTTCAAGCATTGCAGGCTTGTCGTGATGTGTGAAGTCGCCAAGCAAAGGTATTTGCTCATCAAACGATGTTTCTGGCAGCCCGCTCTGTTCGTGCCGAAACGTTTGCATTGGAATTTGTTCGCCTTCGTGGTAGGGCGTGGATGCCGTGCCAGGCTGAAATGGGCGGGTTGTGTCGACCTCTTGTTCATCATCATCATCATCGTGGTCGATGTCGTGGTCAAGGCCACGATTGTCCATTCCAAATTCGTCACCACCTTCAGCCATATTATTTCGCAGCGTAATTATACTTTCAATTCATTTTTCAATTTACAATTAAATAAAATATACGCTACAGTATTATAAGGAACAACATGTCGGTGCACGCAAGCCTTCGTCCAACTCACAACGAGAAAAAACTTGGCGCAATGAAAGCCGAGCGCGCAGTCAAGCGCATAACCTTCGACCGAACTGAGGCTAATCCGGATGAAACGCTGTACGTTTCGGTGCCCAAGCTGAACGAAAACGAGGTCATTGTGCCCGGCTCACTGGCGCTGCGCTTCAACATCGATTTGAGTGGTGGCCATGCCGATAACTTTCTTGTCGATAACGTGACCCGAGCTCTCATCGACAAACTTACTGTGAAGTACGCGGGCACTGTCGTGCAGGACACGGTCGGTTACGACATCTACAAGATATACGAAGATCTTTTCCTGCCGCAGGAGGAGCGCGACAACAGGCTTCTTGAGGGCATACAGACAGAGGACCTCAACAAAATAAGATCAAATTCAGGTGATAAGAAAACATCGGGCGTCACCGCCGAAAAGAAGCTGAATGAAATTTATGGAACAAATACCGAATCCGGCTGGATCACCAGATCTTAACCGACCACGGCGCTTTTTATCCCCAGGCGCTCTTCCATGATCTTGTGTTCGAACTGAAACTGGCGCCGGCCTCACAGGTTGTCAAAGGCTCTGACGCCTCACAACTGAAATACAAGCTGACGAACATTCAGATGGAGTACGAAATGATAAACAGCAAGACGCTGGCGGACGAGGCGCAGAGCGTGTATACAAATGGCAAAGAATTCGCCTATGACCACATCCAGCGGGAAGAAGTGGTGACGTTCAAAAAAGGAGCCGATACAAGGCTGAACCTCAGAGTCAACCCGCAGAGAAGGTCCCTCAAAGCAATCCTGCTACTATTTGTCGAGCCTTATGTTGCCGGCGCAAGGAACGCGGAAAACTATCTGAACCCTGACCTTACAAAAGTCAGCGTCACGGTGAACGGCTCACCCAACAAGCTTTACAACAATGGTTTCGAAGGCATGGACATTTGGGAAGACGCCAGGAGGTACTTCATCGGCGTGAAAGAAAAAATAAAACGCAGCGCATGAATGTGGAAAAGTTTTATACAGATGACAAGTTCGCACTGCTGATTGATTTGCGCTCCATGGCTGACCATGCGATGCACGGAAGCGGCACGCGCCTTGTGAACACGAAAGACGGGATACAGCTGGAGCTCGAGAGGACAGCATCCGGATCCGGAAACGTGAACTGCCACGTCTTCGTTGTCAGTGACTCGCAGATGAATATACAGGGGCGGCAATTAGAATCTGTGCAATACTAATAAGATTCAAGATGAACCCAAGCAGCATCCCGTTCAACGCTCTCATCGTTGGCCCGACGAATTCAGGCAAATCAAGGTTCGTGGTCGACCAGATCTATGGCCCTTTTCGCGGCAAGTTCGACTACATCGTGCTCATCTGCCCGACATTCGCGCACAACAAGACATACTTCCGAATCGGTGAAAAAGATCCGCGAATGTTTGTGATAGCATGCGAGCAGCACGAAGTGGAAGCTTGGTTAAAGGTCGTGAGCTACCTTTTCGAGGGCACCAACACGCTAATAATCCTCGATGACTGCGCAGCCTCGAAAGATGTGAAAGGGCGCCACGAGGCCAGCTGGTAAAACTCGCTTTTTCTGCGCGTCATACAGGCCTCAGCGTGTGGGTGCTGGCCCAAAAGATGACCAGCATAACAGCCTCTTTCCGTGAGAACGTGGCGGCGATCGTTCTCTTTTACACCCCATCGGCTAAAACCACGAATGCCATTTTTGATGATTACGCCGGTGAACTCTCCCAGGATGAGCGCAAAGTTTTGATTTCAAAGTTGAAAGAGCGAAAGTTCTCTTATCTTGTGTTCACATTTCGCCACCCCTACGGGGTTAAATTATTTTGAATTGAAAAATGAAAATCGTAAGATATACTTGTATATTTCAATGGCTGAAGAAGAGCTTGTGTTAGCAGATGTTATGAACATGCTGGAAGCCGAGCCGTCGAGCGGGGCAGCTGAAGGTGTTGTAGTCAAGCTTAAACCGCGCCCGGGACTGATATTCCTGCTCTTCGTGAGCAGCTGGCCGTGCTGGTGTTGACAGGCAAAGCCAAAGAGGCCCTCGGGGTGCAGTTGACACACGAGCAGGTGAAGCGCCTGAGCGACAAAGATGTTGAGAAATACACTAAACGGTACGAGACATACGTGAGGCTCAAGACAACTGACAGCCTAGTCGACAGCGTCATTTTCCTTGTGTCAAAAGCGGTCGGAATGGTCGCTGACATCACAGACATCAACGATTACCAAAGAGAACTGAAAAACGACTATATCATCAACCAGGAGCTCTCAATCCTGGCCGGCAGCGCTGCTTTGAAGTGTGGACGTTTTCTTGCTCTGGCCAACGCGGCACTGATCACCACAAAAACACATTAATTTTAACACGAGCTTAGTGAGTAAGAGTGCGGATGGATGATTTTTGACAAATCACAAAAAAAATGAAGAAATTTCTGAACATTGCTCGCCAACTGTTAAATAATTACTGATATTACTCAAATTACTGAAGCATTACTCAATAATTACTGAGCATTACGCACAACTTATTGAATAATTACTTTGAATTATTATCTTTGCTTAACATACTTTGTCACGCACAATGTCAACAGCTCAACCTAAGAGCGCACATTCACCTGGCGAGACCCAGGCAGCACATTCACAGAGCGAGAGCATTTCACAGACACAGCAAGCGGACAACTCCAACTCCAAACACAAGGCCAGAAAAAAATCCCAAGCGAGTTGCTGCAGGCAAAGCCATCGCCTGAAAAAAGGCGGCTGGCCCGCGAAGCACAGGCAAAAGCCTTAGCTGAGGCTGAAAAACATTATCGTGAACAACACAAAGCAAAGGTTCCCGCGCCACCCCCTGACGCCGAAGAAGAAAACCCAAAGAGTAGCAAACTGACACAAGACTCTACAATAAGCAGTGTTAGCAACATCCAATGGCTTGCTGTTGGCAGCTTAGTCGTTTCACTGGTCGGGATTTATTATAAACGTGAAGAGCTCAAAGCTGTATTAAGAAAAACAGCTACTGCTCCTCGTCCTGTTGCTAAGCAACCGCAGCAACAACCTGCCTCATGCGGCACCGCCAAACGCCAAAAGGTATCCGTAGCATGGATTAAACATTTGTCTCGGTCATTATATTTACATCCAAGGTTGTCACTCATCATGAAGAAAGTTGACGTTCTCCAGGTTTTCATTTCCACCGCGGCAATTTTCGGAATTGGACTGGTATGGTTCAACTTCAACGAAAAAGTTTTCCGAACGGTCTGCGATCTTGTGAAAGCCCCATTCACTGACACAAACACCCCCACCAACCGGGAGGAATCCGAATAATTTTTTGTTATGAACTTTTGTTTCACTTTACATACGATACCATGTCAGACAACAAGCTTGTCAAAACGCTCATGGATGCTGCAACTCTCACCGGTTTCGCTGCCGGCATTGGCTGGATCGCAAAAAAAGCTGTAAAAGAGAATTTTACCTCCGACCCCAGCAGCAGCGCGATGAACTACGTGAAGTTCACTGCTGTCATAGCTGGCAGCATTGCACTCAAACAGTATCTTGAGGACCAAAAAATCCTCCCAGCTAACGTTTGAAATAAATGATTTGAAAAATTACCAATGTTATATAATACCATGGCGAGTATTGCAATTATGGCAGGCGGTGCTGTGCTTAACGCCGCGGCTTTTATCGGTGGTAACTATCTCGCGAGGACACTTGGAGGTGGCGACAAAGCTGCGCAAGAAGAAAAGGTGCGCCATGATAAAGCTCTCGAGGCGTATCAAGCCGCATATGCCAAATACACGCGAGACCGCACCAAACTTCTTGACTGGATTGCAACCAACGCGGAAACAAAAGCACAAGCCCGGCAGAACTTCACTGACACCGACTATGCCTTCAAGCTCTACAACCAGACACATCCTGACGAAGAGCTCAGAGCGCCAAAAGAGCCTAAGTTTTCTAATTTTTATCAGCCAAGCACGCAGCAGAAGCAGGGCGAGCTCATGTTCGTTGGCGCGGGCGCGCTCGCTCTCGGTTATGCGGCCTTTCGTTTTCTTTGAACTTTTGATTATAACTATAAACAATGGACGCCAAGCTGTCAAAGGTCTACTATAGCCCGCAGGGCTACTGGAAAGGAATCGCTGCAATCAAAAAGCTCGCCGCAGCGGCTTCGACCTCCGAAGATGCCGCGAAAAAGTGGCTGGTCAAGCAGGCTCTTTGGCAGGTATATTTACCTCCCCCACGCCGCATCCCTCGGCCAAAGTTCGATGTCTCCGCGCCCAACGCTGTTCACCAAGCTGATCTTCTATTTTTGCCGCACGACAAACTGCCGCGAGGGCGCAAAGTTTTCAAATACGCGCTGACTGTTGTCGATGTGGCCAGCCGCTTCAAAGAAGCCGAGCCCCTGACCTCGAAAGAGTCTGCCGAGGTGGCGAAAGCCTTTCAGTCGATTTACAAGCGCGGGCCTCTGAAATGGCCCCAACTGCTGCAGGTTGACCCCGGGCGCGAATTCATGGGCGCTCTTACCCCGCTGCTGGCCAAGCATGATGTGTCAGTGCGGCGGGGGCGCGTTGACATTCACCGAGACCAGGGAATCGTTGAACGTTTTAACCGCACCCTGGCGGAGCGCCTGTTTGGCTACCAATACGGCGTCGAAATGCAACTGCCTGATGACAAAAGATCAACTGCATGGGTGGCTCGGTTGCCTGCTGTTGTCTCGGCTTTGAACAACGAAGTAACACGGCTGACTGGCGAAAAACCTGCCGTGGCAATCAAGTCCAAGGCTGTGTCTGCCAAACCTGCAACGCCTTATTCGAGACCCGTTGGGCTGAAGGAAAAAAAACTGCCCTTAGTCGTGAAAGTTCGCTTTCTCTACCAACCCGGAGAGCTTGAAGGCGGGGGGAAACGGGCCACCGACCCCATCTGGTCTTTGAAAGTCTTCAAACTTGAAAGAGCTATGATCAAACCCGAAGAACCAATTATCTATTATTTGTTTGACGGCCCCAAGCGCGGCTTTGTTCGCGAAGAATTGCTGGTTGTCCCTCCTGATACGCAGCTGCCCCCTGCTAATGGAAACTAAATGTGAAACTCGATCGGTTCAGTGTGTATCCCATCCGGCAGCACCCAGCGTTTGTCGTAATAGGCGCTCAGCCCCAGCTTCTGCTGCTCATAAGTAACCATCCGCCCGTTGTTCATGCGAAAACCTCTGTTCGTTGCCATGTCCTTGCTGCCTTCCGACAACGCTGACTTGAAACGCTGCCACGTGATCTCGTTCTGCTTCTTCGACATCCCCTTTGTGCTGAACTTCTTTTTTTCGCCCTCTTGTTCGTCGATGAAATAACACTTCGAGCAGAGCGCAATCATCCGGCTGCCTTCGCATTCGAGCTTGAACAGTCCTGGGGTGCGGCCACTCCACTTGTCCCAAGCCAGCCACTCTTTCTTTTGTGCCTCAAATTCTGCTCGCAGCTCCGGCCGAACAATGTCCTCGAGCCGCTCGGCAGAGATGGCCATGTAGTTGCTGTCCGTGTCCATCTGAATCAGCTCGAAATCTCTTCTGTCGAAATACCTGTCAAGAAAGTCATAATAGAATTCAAGCATCCGCAGCTTTGCTAGCTGATAGACAGCGATTCCGTTCTGGAAAGGCCGTCTGATCGTGATCCGGGGCTTCCGGCTTTCCAGTTCATACGCTTGCCCGATCTCTTCAAGATCACTGAAGTACGCGCTTCGCAAGGCTCTGTCAACGACCTTCTCATCTTTGGTGTAGATCACGTTTGTTTGTCGCTCCAGGGCTTCGATGAGCTTCCCATACCCGCTGTTTCCCAGAAGTTTAAACACCTCTGCAAGCAGCGCCTTGCTCTTTTCAACGTCTCCTGTACGGCGCGCCTCCGTTACCTGCTCCACAAACCAGGTGAAGATCTTGGTCGGCTGGTAGTCGATCGTTCGATAGACAGCCTTGATTACCGCCCCGTGCTCCACATACCAACGCAGCAGTGGAGCGAACACCAGCAGCTTCTCTGCGGACAGCGCTCCCACTAACTTTTTTCCGTCAAAGCCGGGCTTCCTGCCAGTGCGCCGTAAGTAGTCCCGCATCTGTTGCGGCACGGCTTCGACTGGAACCTTCTTGCTGTAGAAGAACGGGCACATCTCCTCAAACTTCGGCCACAGAGGTTCAGGGATCTCAATGTCCACTTCCGCGAATCCGAACCAAGTCTCGTCTTTGAGCCCTTGTGTTAGCTGTTGTGTTGCTTGCATGTAATCCGCGTAGTGCACAACCTTTTCCTCCCCGCATGGCATTTCCCTCAGCATGGTGGACAGGTAGAGGGCGTTGGCGTCATAACCAAGGATACGCTTACACAGGCGTGGTTCGGCAAACTGATGAGATCTGATCTTTGTGACCTCAGCTTCGTGGTACCGGGTGAACACGATGCTTGGCCCTCCAACAACAGCTCCCTTCAGCATTTCATAAGCTTCCTTGGAAGGGCTGTAAAGCTCCGCACCGCGCTCAATAGTCCCTCGCAGAAGATAATGCAAGCTCACTCCAGGGATGCTGACGGCGTCCTTCAAGATATCGATTCCCTTCTCCGTGTAGAACGCTCTCATCTTTTGCAGCGCTTCCAGACCGGGCGCCACGTCTAGATCGTTGTAGTAGCGCAGCCAGTCCGCAAACGTGCGCATGCCACGCTCCTCGAACAGCCGCTTGCAATCCTGCCATTCCGAACGTTCGAGAACGAATTCACCCTTCAGACGTGAATACCAATCTTCGTAATCCGGTAGACCAAGATAATCTAGCTTTTCGAGACTATCGAACCACTCATACGGGAGCCACGATTTCTCAACAGTGGCATCCATATGCCTTCGTCCACTTTTCGTAGCTTGTTCCCGGGCCGAGATAGTTGATTATATTCAAGGAAGCGGAAGCCTGGAGTCATCATGAACATGACCTTGTTCGCATTTTTCGCCACTCTGACCTTGCCGGTCGTGCCCGCAAGGCACTCTGCGAAGTGTTCTTTGATGAGATTCAGATCGTAGCGTCCAGAGTTAAAACCGAGAACTGCACCTGGTCGCACCATTCCACTATTTTGCTCTCACTATTTTGGGGAGCAGATCCAGGTCGTTGGGCATGTACGCTGCTCGAACTTCAGTTCTTATCGCAGCTCCGCGCCGTTCCAACTCTTCCATGAACCCGCGGACCAGCTCTGCAGGATCTCTTTCGCAGATGTGTGTTGGTTCACGTTCAAAGGTGTCGCCAACACTCACAGAGACCGGTACGTGCGTGCTCTCGAAACGTGAGTGAAACCGTCGGTTCCTTTCGCTGAGTCTTGTCCCGTACGATTCGAAATCGTACAAGATGGCGTGAGGGTAGCTTCTTGTTTGTGCCTCCACAGCTGCCGGGGCTTCACGAAACCTGTCTTTCATGCTCCCATCTCTCGATAACGGTGTAGCCCGCCGCCCGGAGCGCTCTTGTGCGTGCCACAGTTGCCCGATAACATCGTTCACGTGTTTTGGGGATGACTGCACCGCCACGTGTTCTGTTGTGAGCGATGATGTAATCACGGTCATTTGGATGACACCGAGGGCATCCGTGCCAGTGGCAGCCGTGATATTGATAAACTACCTGCGTGTTTGGGTCGTAGCCGTCCACAGGGGCGCGCTCAATCCACCTCTCGCCACCGTGCCCACACATAGCATGATGGATATGAATTCCCTGTTGCTCAGCTTCTTGCTCAAGCCACCGAAGAGATGCAGGTGAAGCGTTATTCTTTGGATAGAACGCCCTCTCGAAAGCTGTCTGCGGAGCCTCGACTCGTGTGTTTGGACAATCGATTACTGACACCCCTTGGGCGCATCTATTTGCATGGCGTTGAAGGTTACAAGCTTGTGTGAAGCGAGCTCGGCAATGAACGCATGCATACGTTCTTGCAAGCTTCGCAATATCTTTGACAACAAACGCGTGCCCGTCGTAAACTCCGATTGAACAGAATGTTCTTTAGCTTGTCTGACGGATTTCGTCTAAGGTGCCACACAACCTCATCAGCCTCACGCTCAGGTTCATAGACTCGGATACCCAACCAAGCTGTAACAGGTTTGCCCTGATTGAGATGCCTTTCAAACCTGATCTAATTGATCGAGTGCCGTTCTTGGACAGTCGTTTTGAGCTGCACGGAGTTTGAAGAAACTCTTTGCAAGTTCTCGCGCAGATTGAGTGCTTCGATGTGGAAGGGCCCCACGGTGCACAGCAATACAGCGCCAGAGACACAAGTTGTCTCGGTACGTATCCAGGGCTACCATGGGTCCTGCACGTCCGCGCGCAAGGTTGCGCAGCCAATCTGGAAGCGGGCCAGTGCCCAACAGCGGTTGCCGATCAAGCACCACCTTCACATAGACATCGGAATAGCCCTTGAACACCCACTTCGTGTTCGGTCTTTCGATGTTATCAATGCCCAGACGCACCTCCTTCTTTTCATTCAACCAATCCTCCGCTTCAGACAGTGTGCGAATCCAAGGCGACCCCCCGGAGTTTTTATAATACAAGATGATGGCCCCATCTTCGGATGTTTTCCAACCAATAAGAATAGTTGTGGTCGCAGAAAGAAGGTTGTGGTAACTTTCTCTCGAATTTTGTCCATAAAAGAAACTGCGAGGCTATTTTCCAATCCTTGGCTAATCGTCCATCTAATGAAACGCCGCCCTTCTTGCATTCTCCCCTCTTCCTCCGGTGCTATATTCAGCAGGCTCTGAATAGATTCTTGATAGACATCCCTCGATTTGACTTTCTGGGCAGGAATTGGATCAAACTCCTCCAGGATGTTCTTCATTTTTCTTTCCTGTCTCTTCCGTGGCGGTGGTTTTGGATGGTACCCTCGTGGACGCAGAGGTTTGAGTAGTCGCTCTTGCGTTGCACGGGGCATTGGTTCGTCCATAATGTTCTGAACAACATCATGGAGAGGGTTCTCTGCAGCTATTTCCGCAAGCAGTTGCTCGATATACTCTTCAAAGTCTTGTTGGGTGATGTTCGCTTCCATACCACAAGTCACAAACACTTTATTTGCGTATAACTCATTATTCGCAAATCTCTAAATGGAAATCAGGATGCTATAAGGTCGCGCATTACAAGGTTGAAATGCAGCCTTGCCTTCTCTCTTTGCGCCCTAGTCGAAGCCTAAGAGCATTTCTGCCGCAATCAATACAAAGCCGGTAATCAGCCTGAACGCCTCGGCCACATCCTCGGCAAGGGGCTGGCTCCTTCATTCCTTTTTTCAGCTGATAATTGTGTTGCCTGCAGAACTCACCTACGCAGTTTTTTCCGCAGTAAACATCCCTTCCTCGCATAAGCCATGCACACTGGTTAAATACTCGTGCCATATAACAGACGGGTCGTTTCTTTCTAATAGGGGCGCCCGCTTTCTGCTTTTATTCCCGCGCCTTCCTCAGTAGTAAGGCCGGGATTTAATGAATACACGGCGAATCCATAGCCGGCTATTCCCCCCCGAAAACGGCCACCGGCACGAGTTCGCGGCAGCAGGGAGTATAGGGACCGAAAATTGTGGCCCCTATGCTCCCTGCTGCCGCGAGCTCGTGCTGGGGGCATTTTCGGGGGGGGATAGCCGGCTATAGATTTGCCGTTATTCATTAAATTCCGGCCTTACTACTGGAGAACAACGGAAGTCAGATTGATAACGATCCCAACAATCAGGCATTATTCCTGGTCGTGAAAGCTTTTCAAAGTGATCATATGGCCTTAGTTGAGATACTTTCAGATAAAGCAGAGCATTTCTCGCTTGCAGTTTTCACTGCAATTCAGTTTATTGAATTTATTATTCTCATTTCCCCCTTCTACAGTACTGCGGATTTTCAGTTTTTAATTCCAAATGTCAGAAAATATGCGCTTGTGCGATAAATGTTCACCTAATAGATTAAAAATAAAACAAGAAACTATAAATGAAATAAGGCTTTTATATTGTATACCCCACCCTCTTCCAGCCATCCCTCATAAAAATGAACTTCCGGTTCCTTTCTTGCGTTACACGTAGTTGTCGATTTCATTTGAAACCCGTTCTGACCGTAATTAGCGGTAAATTCCACAAGAAGCTACATGACAAGAGACAATGTTTTAGAATTAACGCATTTGGTTCGCTGTTCAGTTCAAAACTAATGGTTAAACAAAGGCTTTTTTGTGGAGAGTACTTGAAGCCTGCTCTTTTGAACGAAAATGGAAACAGAGAATCTTCTCATCAAACACGTCCGAATTATGCTTAACTAAACAAACATGGCGTGCTGGTCATCTTTCAGTGAGTTGCAATTATCGCGAAGGAAGCAACAATTACAGGACTACAGCCCTCTTCTTTGATACAGCAACATAAAGGTTAGAGGTTTTATGTTAAATTAGTTGTAGGTTGAACGTAAACTGCAAAACAATTAAAGTTTTGCGTGTATGTGCACATTGAACTAATTAAGGAGACTTTTCGGTATCCGTTGGTTGAATCAGCGCATTTTATCCAACTTTAAAATTTTATTACATCGCACTGAATCATTTCCCCAAAAATTCCTTTGGGGATCGAAAAGAAGCACCCTTCGCCTTCCAAATGAGAGATTTTCGGCAAATTATTTTGTGTAGCACATACTTAAATAATAGGTTAGTTTTGACCTATTTTTAATCGAGTTAAAAGTAGGTCGGACAAATTTAATTATATTTTGTAAATAAAAAGACAAGAATTGCTCAAATTGCTCTCAACATATATTTCGATATCGTTCTTTAAGATTTGGTAGTTTTTATTGTCCTAGAATGTTTCATTTTGCTACGCGAAGCTTCGAGATTCGCCTTAAATTTTGAGCTCCGAAAGCGGCATTTTGACAGAATTCGGTTATTATCGATTTTCTCGAAAATAAATCGATATTCAGCCAAACAAAGTATGCAGTGATTTGTTTCATATTAAGGTCTACCTAACATGAGAATATGAGCACAATTGATTTTTCGGCTGTGGCCACAATATTTTGAAAATGTCTGACCGTTGGTAACATTCGCTCTTAAGCGTTTAAAAAGCGATGTCCAGAATCACAATTTATTATGCCCGCTTGGTCAACAACTCCACTTAACAACAAATGACTTGAAATTCTCTGTATCCAGTCATCCTTCCTTCCGTAACATGAATACAATATTCCAAAATGTTTATCTTTCAAACTCTTTCAAAGTCTGTATGGTCATGGTTCCAAACTTTTAATTTGTTAATTTTTGAATTGTATAGCCTCGTAGGATGATTGGCTGCTAACTGCTTGGAGCTTGGGCCTTTGGTTCCTACTCAGATTTCCTGCCATTTTTTCCCTAAGGGTTTTTTTCGGTAGGTTTTTTCTGGTCAGTCTAACCACAATGTTATTGTCAGTGGTTGCCCAGCTCTGTTCATGTGTTTCACCGTTATGGCGATTAATTATTGGATAACGTTGTTATCGTATACTGTATATTGTGTGTAAGTTATAGCTTTAATTTACTGTGTACATAGTCCCGGTGCTCGGCCGAAACCTGCAAAATAAACCTTATGGTATGTATTTACTGTCTGTTGCGTAGTGAAGCCGAAATTTGGCCCTTTTGTGTAGTTTAACCTCTTCTTTCACCTGCTTTCTCCACCATTAGGATCGAGTTCCCTTAGCAAAGTCGTGACCCTTGTTCCTTTGACAATAATCCACTTCTTTCTAAGCCCTATCCACGCATCTTTCGGTATCCCACAAAACAGCCACTTTTACCAAGTTCCTTCTCAATGGCATTTCTCAGTTCATCGTCAGAGACGAAGGATCATCTTGATAATCCCAAATATTTCAGCTTTCTTTCAGAGTTGATAAACATGGATACGCCTTGAAGCTTCAGAAATTCATTCGCAAGTATTTTCAGAAAGAGCAAGGGTCACGACCTTGCTAAGGACCGCTAAGGGAACTCGATCATACCACACAAAAGGGCCAGATTTCCATTTGGCTTACTGATAGCCACGATAAATTAAAGCGTGCATGGCTGTATCGACGGTTTTTCAAGAAGGCTTCTTTGGTTGATTAATTTGGTTAAAGTGGGCTAGCGGAAGACACTTTCCGATGAACTAGAACTTGAACGTCGCATTTCCTCTCGCACAGTTTGCCTGATGATCGCATCCATTGCACAAAATGGCCGACAAACAACATGAACGTGAACAGAGCACGAATAGAGAGAGAACTGGTAACTACTCGAAAAAAAAAACTGGGGAGTAAAATAAAACTGCAGAGTGTTCTAAAAAATAAAACTGGACTGTGAAAAAATAAAACTGGACTGTGAAAAATAAAAACTGGACTGTGAAAAATAAAAACTGGACTGTGAAAAATAAAAACTGGACTGTGAAAAATAAAAACTGGACTGTGAAAAATAAAAACTGGACTGTGAAAAATAAAAAACTGGACTATGAAAATAAAAACTGGACTGTGAAAATAAAAACTGGACTGTGAAAATAAAAACTGGACTGTGAGCCTCCTGGGCCATCGTAATTTTGCTCTTTTATCGTTGTCAAGTGAATGGAGAACTACGCAGTGGAATTAAAGAGCTTGCATTTCTTCAAAAAGGCGAGTAGTCATTGATTTTAACCGACATAATTTCAGTTTTAGTCAAGTTTGTTGTTCGTTTTTGGAAATCAGTTTCACGTTCAAACTTGCGGGTTTTAAATTACAATTCACCGTGTTTAGACTCAATTCCTTCGTTTTAATTGTTTGCTTTTCGTTTCTCTGTTTTCCTAAACAAACCTTCCGTTAATTTTCATTCAAGAAATAACTTTGTGGCTACCGGTATTCCCGTTTATAATTCTCGGCACGTATCAATTTTATGCCGTCGGCTTTGAAAGAGCTTATGCAGACGAAGTTTGTCAGGGTTTCGCATAAAATGAAAACTGCAAATTACCACCGAATGGCAAAAATCAGATTTAACATGTGAAATAAAATTGTAGTATATGTAAAGACTGTAACTGGGAACAGTTTTGCTCGAAAAATGCTTTTCATGATATTTGTTTACGGCAAGAGTAATGCATGGAAGATTGCCGAAGATTGTCGTAGAATTTGACGGCGGCTTTGAATGGTTTTTGTGAAAATGGAAATAGCTTCTCGTTTCAGCTGCTTTGTGATGAAATGCCGCTCTAGTCTCCATTTCTGTAATTACATATTTGTGGTGTAAAAATTAATCGTCTGAGTTTCTTGTTACTTGGGTTATTTCTTCGGTAGTCTTCTGACATGTACTAGCGCGCGTGAAAAACAGATTTTGCAAAACAAGCCTGAGATTTCAATATTTCTTTATCAAATTCAAACGAAGTACGAAAAAAATAAAAAGGTTATTGGCCGGCCTAGGTCGGTCCATATTGAGAAAAACTGTGCCCTTGGTCTTGAGTAAGGCCCGAGGCCTAACGGCCTCGGGCCTTACTCAAGACCACGGGCACAGTTTTTCTCAATACGGACCTCCCGGCCGGCCAATAACCTCTATATGTTTCAGCGGCTACTAAATTTAGCGAATGAAAATTCTAAATAATTATCTACAGAGAAGACCAAAATCTCTAAAAATCGCTATAAAATCAGTAAATAGTCGCTAAGTCTTGGGAAAGAAAAATTTAGTAGCTGCAAATGCATACATACCTACAAAGTAACAACTTTGTATCAATCCTCCCGCTAAAAGTACAATTTTCTTGGCTCTACACGAGAGTTGTCCAATACTCACCAAAACAGAAATTTCAATTCGTGCGAATGACTGAACAACTTGTCACGACTTATTAAACTCAGTTGTCGAACCGATAATTGTATCTCATTAGCGGCACATAATTTTCAACGGCATTTTTCAACGTAAAAGTTGCCTGGGTACATGTTTCTTGTTGTATATGTTATTAGCCTGTGAGCAGGCCCTCGTGTTTGGTTTCGCGCGAGCGGCAAATCCCCAAGTTACGAGCTGACAAGAAACAAACAAGAGAACCTACTCGCAAAATAGTTGTGGGTCCCAGTTAAACGGTTAACGAATGGATAATGTAGTTCCGGAAAAAAAAATCACTAAAGATCACACAACACACGTGTTATGGCGGTAAAGTGCTTTATTAGACTGTATACATAAGCCCACTTTAAGGTCAACAATAATGCTCCCATGGCAGAGGGAGGGTAGGTAAACAATTGGGTGCCGCACGCTACAAATGGCGCGCTAATACAAATGTCACCAAGCACATGTACAGATGTGGCTTTAGCATACACCGAACGTGTGCTGACTACTCTTGGCTGCGAAGGCAGTGGGCTCCAGTTTACATGGAAGAAGAAGGCTTGTAGCGCGTGGGGCTTTCGTTCCCTGATGAATTGAGGAAATGTGGTCGCTTTTAAATCGTATGCAAGTAAACATAAAAATATCGAAGGAGTATTCAAAGCGAGCAATAGCTTGCATTTCCTTACAAGAACTATTGAAAACCGCACACGCGTATTGAGGCCGACTGCTCTGGCAGTGACGATCGATCGACAGCTGGTTTAAATTACGATACAGAAAAATCAATAAATCAATAAATAAATTTAAAAAAATGCAAATTACAATATAGGAAGAAAAAAAAATAAATTTGATATTGATTCGAACTTGACTCGAACTTGACTCGTGACTCGAGCTTGACTCGGGCTCGAAGTTGACTCGTGCTACGACCAAACTCAGCTCTTCGCTACGAGCTTGAAAAAGTTTCCCGAATGAAACAATAAAGTTTTAGTTGACGTCATTCTTAGCAACGGCTTGATTGACAGAAGATTCGCTCTGTTGGTCTGTTGCCCGGCACGCCATGTCCTCAAAGAAAAGTGCCAGCTTTCTATCCCACCCCCCCCCCCCCACCCCCCCCACCCCCTCCCCTGAGGTGAATAGTGGAGGATATTTATATTCCTCCGCTGTTCACCGACACTGAGGTGAATAATTGTTTTAGTATATACCAAACCGGTGAAATAGCTAGCTCCAAAATTATAGACTTATTTTACCGCGAAAAATCGGAAAAATCCGTCAAAAGTGGAACCCTACGCGCGCGACCGAGGACAGCGCGGGAAAAGTCACATGACAACATCAGACGATCAACAAGTCTCTTTATATGTTGAATGAATTTTGACGATTTCAAGAAGAAAATTATTCTTTTTTATTATATAGACACGAGTGTTTTACTGGAAAATAGACCACTCGTAAAATTCATACGAAACTACATCCGGGACCCGAGTGGCGTATTTTCCATATCCTCACTAGTGAGGATATCGATGACGTCATTTCCCGCTTTTGCATGGCTTTTTGTGCAAAGCTGCCAAACTCCGGTTGAAAATGACGAGCGATAGATTCGTGAAATTCACTGAAGCCGACATGAAATCGTTCACAGAGGAGTAGGAAAATGTTAACACGAAGAAGAAAACTTCATATGACTTAAAATTATTCAAGGAGTTCCTTGCAAGTAAAGACGAAAGGAGAGAAATTCGGAAAGTCCAGCCACCGAGCTGCAAGAGTTCGCGGTAAAGTTTGTGCTTTTGTCGTTTGTCTATATAATAAAAAGAACATTACACGGTGGCTTGAAGATATGAATTTTATTTTCTCGTGTTAAAAACAATATTTTACTCACTCGCTGCGCTCGTTCGTAAAATATTGTTTTTACCACTCGAAAATAAAATTCATATCTTCGCGCCGCCGTGTAATATCCTCTATTTCCGTTTTTACTGATGGACCAAAAGCGACGAGTTCTATTTTCTCGTATTTACAAGTTCTGTCGGTTACTATTGCCTGAGAAACTGACGTTGAAGCTGCAAGTGCCGTTATAAACTGAACACTGAAGATGGTCAAGATGCTGCTAACCGAAGAAGTTTTCGTATTAATAATTCCAGTTCAGTTATTTCTCACATTTGGCTGCATCCACCGTCTGATGTTACTGCTGTTACATTTAATTTACTGGAGGGGAGAAGCAGTAAAGTTTTGAGAAGCCACAGCACTTTGGACAAATCTTGATACGACAACCAGAATATTTTCTAGCGTAGTGACGGACGGTGTAAACCGCAGGTTGCAGGTTACAGGTTGCAGGTTGCAGGTTGCAGGTTGCAGGTTGCAGGTTGCAGGTTGAAAAAAAATATTAAAAACTAAAAATTAAAAAAAATTAAAATAATTAATAAAAATTTAAAAATAATAATAATAAAAATTAAATAAAAAATGATTAAAAAAATGTTCCTTTTTGTGTAAAAAAAAGAAAAAGAAAATATTATCTTGGAAGATTTAGAACTGGACTGGACTCTTAGTATGAGAATTTGCGGAATTCCAAAGTTGACCAGAAGACTTCCGAAGATGTCCGAAGATTTCCGAAGATGGCCCGAAGATTTCCGAAGATATCCGAAGTTGACCCGAAGATTTCGGCAGAAGATCCGAAACGAGAACATCTGAAATGGTTCCTCAAATTCTCATACTAAGAGTCCAGTCCAGTTCTAAATCTTCCAAGATAATCTTTTTTTTCCTTTTTTTTACACAAAAAGGAACATTTTTTGTTTAATTTTTATTATTATTATTTTTAAATTTTTATTAATTATTTTAATTTTTAATATTATTTTTTTAATTTTAATTTTTTTTAATTTTTAATTTTTAATTTTTAAATTTTTTTTTCAACCTGCAACCTGCAACCTGCAACCTGCAACCTGCAACCTGCAACCTGCAACCTGCAACCTGCAACCTGCAACCTGCAACCTGCAACCTGCAACCTGCCACCTGCGGTTTACACTGTCCGGCGTAGTGAGACCGAGATTAGTCGATCCGAATACAAAACTAAATCGTTGGCAGGATTGAAATAATTACAGGACTTCTTGTTTTGTATTTTAAAGTTAGTTGGACTGGACAGCGTTTGGAACCACTTCATTTGAAGACTTAACTGTTCGAAATTTTTTAAAGCTGAGCGTTGTCACGTACTTACTCATTTGCTCGATAGTAAACAAAACATTTTGTACGACATTTTTGGCGATTTTATTTAGTAACACGACTAAAATTGCTGCTAATGAACGCCTCTAAATAACTTCAGGTATTTTTGTTAACACAGTGACATGCAGCGGCCTCGTTTATGGAAGTCAGTAATTTCTGCTTTGATCAAAGAAGCAAAACGCACAGTCATTTTGTTTTGCTCGGAGGTGTATAGCAAAGACTATTCAGGGGCACCTAGCGAACATTTTTTGGTAAAATTAAATGAAAATAAATGATATAAAGGCATTTCCAAGTGTTCTTCTGCGTTGCTGGGAAAAATATATCTGTTCCTCTTTCCCAGCATGACACATATAGGAAAATTCCCAGCTAGCTGCAATTAAAATAATAATAAGTATTAAACCAAAAGGGGCTTGGAAATTAATTAAACATCGATGGGAAAACCTTTCGAAGCTTGTGTTAATATGATTTTGCTGTTTATTGTTTTGTATACAGCTGTTTCGAGAAAGGTTGTCGGAAAAAAGCGCACGCGACACGCGACAGTCCCGAAAGGTAATCTGGGGAATGATCAGCAAGGTACGTTCCTGACACTGTAGCTGTCGAACCTACTTTTGTTGCTTTCTTTTAGCACTCGCAAACATACGTCCATGGCGTCTCGTGCCATTTTCTCAGATTTCCCTGAAATGCTGGAGTCAAGGAACCGTGAACTTAAAACTACCCGCAATACCTTTCGGGATTGTCGCGTGCGCTTTTTACGACAACCTTTCTCGAAACAGCTGTATGTCCGGGGTTTTTCTCGATCCAGTCTCTTTCCGATCTACTCAAGTCAGCCAGCGCAAAAATAGTAATTATTCAGTGAAAATTTCCAGGAGAAAAAATAGACCGAAATATTTTTCCAGCCAGCAAGATATCCACTGGGGAACAGATAAAGTGAGGAACAGATTCGTTGGGTGCCACTGACTATTCACCTCCGAGCTAGCCAATCAGAACGCGCGAAAAGCACTATTCACTGGTTTGGTATATACTAAATTCTAATATTCACGACTCATAAAGAAGAGCAATTGCATCTCATTAGCCTAACTATATATATACATGACAACATTTTTCAACACGTTGCTTGTTGAAAGGGTAGTCTCCTTTGCAGACGTTATTTGGGTCATCGAATAACGGCTGCGAAGGAGACTAGTTGAAAGGTTATCCGAAATCGTTCGATTCGTTCTAAAATTTAACTAACCTACTCGCGAATCTGATGGTTTACATTCCAACACAATATGGTTTATATATTCCAATGAAAATTCACGAAACCTCTTACTATAGGTGTCACAGGTCAGTGCCTATCCCCCACCCCTACCCCCACCGTTCATGCATACCACCTGTCTCTGATGAATCACCTAACTATGTTGAAATGTTTCCTGTTAGATACTTTCATCTGTTTGTTGTCAATTGAGCAGTCCAAACACTTCGTAATTTGTCACAGTAAAATTCTGAGCCCCTGTAAAGAATGTGTGCTGCTGTCCTGGAGGACATTGATACGTGTGGCCGATGTGCGTATAACTTGAATTATTTGTGTTTGCGTTTCCTGATAGATGTAGGTCGTGCCATCCGCCAAACGTTGGTCCATAGCTGCTACTAAAGTAGATAGCTTGATGTTGATTCTTGATCAGTGGCAGTTTAGTTGGTTCCAGGCCATTCGGGTTGACCATACTAAACAAGAAAGCTTGTGAGCATCTTGTCCATTCTCCCTGACCTGTTGATGAGATGACGGCTCGTATCAATGTTCACAGAGTTCAAGTTATATGAATTATTTGCACTTAAACTAGACTAACTAGAGATACGCAGTTTCGCAAGACCTCGCGAAGGTATGCCGGGTAGGGTGCATTTTGGGTAGAGCGGGTAAGTGATTTGTAGTTCTTCTGACAGTCTGTCTGAATTGTTTTCCTCAGTTTCTGTTTGTACAACAAACCCGGGCCGCCAGAAATAAAGAAATAACGCAGTATGACCGTAACTGAGCTCACATGGGCTCAGCGGGTCGACAAACATACTGAAATCTTGCGGATCCTTGCGTTCAAACTGCAACAAATGCCAACAGTTCTCCAGAAAGGCCGCGTGAATTGTTCTAAAAGGAGTTTGGCTTAGAGATAACCTCTTGTACAACAATCGAACCTGTCCCCCTGGATAGGATGCTGGTCCATTCGCAGACTAACCCCAGCATTTTTGTCAGGTTACCCCAACAACTCCTATAACCGACTGTGAGAGGAGTAAAGAGTCTTGCCGAAGAACACAACGCAACGACCCGGGCCAAGTGGACCGCGAACAGTCTCTCTTTTCCCTTAGATTGTCAAGCGAGAAGCGAAAAAAAGCGGGAGGAAAAAATGGCCGCGCGAAAATTGGGCGCGAGACTCGAGGGAAGGAAACGCCCCAGATTTTCTCCTGGCCAGTTTTTTTTTTTTTTTTCAATTTTTTTCCAACCGATTCTCGGAACCTACCATAAGGACCATAAGCAAACGCGCTTCAGCCAGAAAAAGACTTAGCTAGACATACGTACAATCGTATGCGTAAAGAGACGAGAGTTCATCAGAGGCGCCATTTTTAATTCCCTCTCCGTAATCACTGTTGTTTTAACGCAGATATAACGTTTAATTTTGTTCTCTCTACCAGGGTTGTAGCTTTTTCGCTTTGGATCAAAGTCAATACGCATACTCAGACGCAATCAATATATTACGAAATTACGCTTATCTCCACAGAATAGACGCTAAATTAAAATATACATACATACTAACTTTGTACAGAGTAGTAGCAAGCTCTCTGGGCCGGGGGCGGGTGTGATGGGGCGGAGGAAGGGAGGGGAAAAGAGCTTGCAAGCACGACTCAGAATTTTGAGTATCCGCGCTCAAAAAGTCAACGCAGAATGCTGATTGGTGGAGATTATATATATAATTAATTGATGAAGTCTTCTTAGTAGACTGCAAAACAGTCGTATTGCGTTGGTCTGTCAAACAAATGCGCGCGTGTGAGGCTCGCGCGCGGGAGGATCCACGCTTTCGGCGCCTTGCGACCAGCGATTTAGAGAAAAAACGACTGTTTTGCAGTTTATCTTCTTAGCAAACATGGCGCTTCCTCCCCCCACTCCCTACCCCAGAGAGCTTGCTACGCAGGCTACAGAGCACCTATTTTCTCTTTCTATTGTTTTTTCTCTTTCTTTGTTTAAGCAGCCAATCAGAGTTCAAGACAATCTCATACCGTCCACGGCCTCTTTAGTCAGCGGTTGGTCGTCGCCTGGTGGGGGTCCAGGGACAATTGTCTGCGCATGCTCATCGGTTAGTCAGCTTCTTAGCTAATCGCTACTGCGCATGTATTTTTATACTGACAAGATGACGGATGTTTCGATCTCGTCGGGCGCCTCGGTCAGTGAAAAGTATAGAGAAATGTTTCCTGAATACGATCCTGTATTTGTAGATGCTGTAAGTTCGGCTGTTTCTTCTTGTGTAAAGATGAAGCAGGTACCAGTAGCGGACAGAACTACTCCAACTACAATCTTGAAGATTTATTTCGCTCGGTAGGAGTGCTCCACCGAAACCAACCTCGTTCCCAGGGTCTCTCATCTTCCCGCCCCCTGGAGGGGGCGGGAAGATGAGAGACCCTGGGAACGAGGTTGCACCGAAACGTGCTTGGTTTCGTTACAAGAGAACCCACACACTAAAATAACAGCATTTGTGACTTAAGTAGTAAATTCGACTAATTGAAACACACGCGAGAACATAAATAAACATGCAATTTTAAACGTGCTGACATATAAGTGATTAATACGTGAACGATAATATACCGACTGATCAAGACAACACTGAAATATGTTCTCCTTCACATTCCCTACATGTCTGCGATGATTTGCGAGGTGTTAAGTCAAAGGAAGAGCGGAGTATTTTAGTTTTTTCTCCACTGAAGGCACTGATGGACGACCAAATATATTTTCTGTTTGTCAAATTTAAAAGTCACATGTGAGCTAAGATGCGCTGTGATTGGTTTATCATGAGCATGCGCAGACAATTGCCCCTGGACCCTCTGTTTAATCTCGTTCCCAGAGTCCTCATTACCCTTGTTCAGCGGTGGAGCGGCCCACAAGGACCTCTGGGATAGAGTGATCCGCCTGATCTGCGCAGTAAGACCGGAAGTCCAAGAATCTTGGCGTCCGTTAGTTGAAACATGGGGTCGAACACATGCGCAGTAGAGCCGGAAGTCCTAGAATCCGGTCATGGCGGATCGCTTTATCCCAGAGGTCCTTGTTGGCCGCTCCACCGCTGGACAAGGGTAACGAGGACTCTGGGAACGAGATTGCCCTCTGTTCCGAGAGCGTAGCGTTGCGTGACAGAGAGAGGGCCAGAACTGGACTAGGTGGAACTCAGTGGGAATGGAATTTTGAATACCAGAAATCTGGTATTCTGATTCTTGTGCCACCGGCCACACAGCGGTCAAACGCAAAAATTGCGCGCCACTTACGGTTTCCGCGGCCTTGATTTTTCCATGAGTTTGAAGCGTAATGGCCGCGAAGTTTGTAAGGAAACGTTATAGAACATGCAGTGGTAAACCAAAATACGAGCTGAGACACTTTTTGGATAACAATTATTACATTATCTATGCATACTCCGAGTATAAAGCTTAAGTTTTCAGTAAATTTCTTAAGTTTGAGCTTTAAAGCGGACGACTTCGCAATTTTAAGACATTTGACTGCAAAGTTTTGGCGGGAACTGCGCGCGCGAAGTACGTTTGACCGCTGTGTGGGGTACGAGATTGAGTTGAGAAGGTGGCGATTCTTGGTGCTGATCAAAAGGATCGCGGTCTCTGGAGACGAGAAATTAGGTCGTCACTCAACGTAGGCTCCAGGGGGGGCAGGCAGCGCCCTTTGATCTTGCCGCTTTTCTGCAATACATGATCGCACAAGTAAAGAAATCTGTCAATCATTCGAGTAACGTACCTCTACGGGAGTTTGCAAAGGAATTTTCATCCATGGTGTCCCACAATGACCAAAGTTCAGTTAAACAGCGACCGAATCGTTCCCATGGATGTTTGGACGTGGAATCGCCAACATATTTCTGAACGAACACAAACGCACGTCATGTCAGCCATTGTCCGCCATGTTTATTTTAAACAAACCAGTACTTAGTCTCGCTCGGCCAAATTTCTAAAATGTGCAATCATATATACTAGGTCCCAGGCCTCGCTGCTAGCCCCCCCTGGTAGGCTCGATTACCAACGTAGGCGCGATTGATCGCGTTTGGCGGGAAGAAGAGAGACCCTGGGAACGAGGTTTGTTCAATCGCGTTTGGCGGGAAGAAGAGAGACCCTGGGAACGAGGTTGGAGAAGGCTTCCGTACGTGAAAACCCAAAGAATGGCTGCGAAGGAATAAAAGTTCTTTACAGTAAGTTCGTCAGGTGGAGATTTGATAACACCCCGTTTTGTACCGTGCACTGAAACATAGAAAAGCAGCTTGCATGCGATGGATTATTTGAAAAACGAACATTTTGATAATAACACCAGACTATTAATTGTTACGATCCAAGTTCCTCATATAACCAACATCAGATATCACGAACGATTTAATTAAAGTCTCATTAAGCCATGGTTACACTGTAACAAATTATTGCAACGTTAACAAATGTTGTGCTTTCTGAATGAGATGTAGTGAGAAGGGAGACTCAAGGGAGGGAAGGGTGCTTGAATGAATGTGCACTGATTACGACCTTTCATCCATCAGTTTACTTACTGTTCCACGGCACCTCTGTGAATCCTCCAAAAATATTGCTTTCCCTCTGCACAATGGTGACCGTGGGTCCTTTGTTATCACATTTGGAATGAAAGGTTTCAGCAGCGAAGCCATCTCGAGAAGCTCGGAACAGAACACGCCATTTGCCGTCTTGTGGAGCTAGAGGCAGCCAACCTTGCAACACGCTTCGATGCTCTTCATTCGTCAGAATCACCGACTCTTCAAATGCAGGTTTAGAAGGCCGTAACTCGTCAATTATTCCCTGGATCTGATAAAATTCAGCTTCATCCTGGAGTTCCTTTAGAAATGTGGCCCCTTCTGGCAAAGTTAATTTCCCATTGCGAAGATAATTGAGTATGAACCGGAAGTGCTTTCCATCTCGATCGATGAAGAAGGAGCCATCTTCAGAAGGTTTCATCTCAAACTTCCCTGAAAACATGGCCGCCAGCATCGAGTTTGGATCTTTGGTCAGCGTTTGAACGCTTGTTGTGAAGTTCTTTCCGCCGACATTAAGTTTTACGGTCGAGGAAAAGTGAACATGTTCCAATTTCTTCGACATGGCGTCGATTGTTCCCTGCTCCTGGTGAAGTCGTGTTGTTTCTCGCTGCAAGATCTCGCACAATTCTTTGAAATGATTTTCTGCGTCCGCCAAGTGTTGGTTTCGGGGTTGATCTTCTTTTTCAAGGCTTGGATTACTCATGCTTACTTTAACTAACAAGGAAGAAATGTTCTTCTGAACTCGAGCAAAAGCCTGTATAAATTTCACAGCAAACCTGATCACGTGTAGCCTCCTACGCAGACGCTCTTTGGGCTCGTCACGCAATCTTTCCTCCCCCACTAACCGGGGGGAGGAAAGATTGCGTGACGAGCCCAAAGAGCGTCTGCGTAGGAGGCTAGATCGCGTGACTCTGAGACAAAAGGTGCAGCCGAGCGTTGATTTATTTCTCGCGAGCGCGCGTATCACAATAGTTTAATTATGTTCATATTCATTCATTCGTTCGTTCGTTCTTTTGTTTGTTTGTTGTTTGTTTGTTTATTCACTTTTTGTTTTTTGTTTAAAAGTTTTGTAAATGTGTATTATTGGTACATTTCAACCAAATCATCAAATCGGTTTAGATTACTGAGATGGTTGATCCAACATAGGCTGGGCACGATTAGTATTCTCTTTCGCGCGCAGCCCTTATAAGGGTCGTCACGCAACGCTTCTTCCCACTAAAGAAGCGTTGCGTGACGACCCAAATAATATATTTCTATATTTCAGTTTCCAGTCTGCACAATGGTGACTGTATTGATGTAACAAGTTATAATACATATTTCCCTTTGAAAATAATTCCTGTTCGAAAAATCTAACTAAACACATTAGAGATCAGCCAACATTATTATCCTCCAGACAAAATATTTGTAAGTTAGACTAAATTCTATGCTGAACGATAAATATTGCACCAAAGTGCTACATTAAATATTGACACTTGAGAAAAGGTTTCATTCATTCATTCACGACTAGACGTATGGTACTAAACAATGAAACAACGAACAGAACACCGAAACCAAATAGCCCTGGGCCGGGTTGTTCAAAGGACGATCCAGCTAATCCAGGATTAGTGCGTATTTTGATTTCAGTTTGGTAACTTTTCAGTAAGGTTTTCTGTTTATATTTTTTGTCTTTTTGTGTTGAATTTGACTAATCCCTCAAACTTTACGAAACATTAGCAGAGAAGAACACTTTTATACAAGATAAATTAAAAGCTTGATTAACTTTTAATCCTGGATTGAACAACCGGGCCCTCATCACTAGAGGTCTCTCGTAACCAATCACTCCCACTCTTCACCTTCGTTCAAAAGCGAACAGCCTGTAAAGAAGGCAGCCCCTCGTCTAATCCCCGACCCCAAGGGTTTTTCCTCTCGCGGACGAGCGCGAAGTACACGTAAGGACCTGGGAACGGTTCCCGCTGTATGTTATTTGGAGACGTCATGAAATTTCGCGCCAAATCGAGTGCTCGGTAACCCCAATAACCTGTCTGTTGTCACGTGCAGAGCCAAAACACTTCGTAGTCCCAGACCTCAAGGCGTTTTTCCTCTAGCGGACAAGCAAGAAGTACACGATACGGCCTGGGAACGGTTCCCGTTGTATATTTTTCGGTGACGTCATGAAATTTCGCGCCAAATCGAGTGCTCGGTAACCCAATAACCTGTCTGTTGTCACGTGCAGAGCCAAAACACTTCGTAGTCCCAGACCTCAAGGCGTTTTCCTCTAGCGGACAAGCAAGAAGTACACGATACGGCCTGGGAACGGTTCCAGCTGTATGTTTTTCGGTGACGTCATGAAATTTCGCGCCAAATCGAGTGCTCGATAACCCCAATAACCTGTCTGTTGTCACGTGCAGAGCCAAAACACTTCGTAGTCCCAGACCTCAAGGCGTTTTTCCTCTAGCGGACAAGCAAGAAAGTACACGATACGGCCTGGGAACGGTTCCCGCTGTATGTTTTTCGGTGACGTCATGAAATTTCGCGCCAAATCGAATGGTGTGGCTGTTTTACTTGCTTGAACTGCAGGTTTACAAGGCCTGAACTCGTCAATTATTCCTAGAATCTGATAAAACTTAGCTTCAGCTTCAAGTTCCTTGAGAAATGTTGCTCCTTCTGGTAAAATCAACTCTCCGTTACGAAGATAATTGAGTATAAACCGGAAGTGCGTTCCATCTCGGTCGATGAAGAACGCACCATCTTCAGAAGGTTTCATCTCAAACTTCCCTGAAAACATGGCCGCCAGCATCGAGTTTGGATCTTTGATCAACGTTTGAACGCTTGTTGTGAAGGTGTTACCGCCGACATTAAGTTTTACGATCGAAGAAAAGTGATCCAGTTTCTTCGACATGGAATCAATGTTTCCTTTTAACTTTAGCTGAGCAGACAATAAAACTCTTTTACTGAAGTCTTCAGCAAACCTAGTGACGCATTGGGAAATAATGGAAAAACATTTAGGTCAAGTGAAAGTTTCGATTTGTATAAATTGATGAACCAGAAAGGAGGGGGCGGGGGCAACTGGCCTAATAAATGGACTTGGCCGTACGTCATAGCGGTGCCAGGCAACCGAGTGTGCGCAGTAGCACTCAAATATGTATTTGCTAGGATATTGTGCTTTTTTATTGTTAATACGTTTCTGTGGGATGCCAGGCAAGGAATTAGTATGCACGAGAATAAGAATGTGTTTTCCTTGGTCGTTATCGCTCGAAATCCGATCCAGAAGGAAGACGTGTTTCTTTTCGTTGTAGACTGATTTCGCTTCGCCTCATGCATTACGATAAACATTTTCGTCTACTTCGCTTCCCTTTCCAGTTAGACTGCAAAACAGTCCTTTTTTTGCGTCGGACTGTCAAACGCATGCGCGTGGTCTTTGAACATCGCGCGACACAGCGGCAAAATGAGTGCGCGTGCGCCAACCTGCTCATCATTTCCATACAAACATAATGGCGGCAATTCAAAATTCTCGAAATTTGTTTTCATTTCGCGTGGATAAGGCCGTCACGGAACAGATAAGGTTTTTACCTTGGAAACAATTCCGAGAGAGACTCTTCTTTCACATATCTTTTTTAGCAAACTAATTATCTTTCCCACAATAGTGAATTTATCGCTCGAAGTCGAGCGACTCGTAAGCGAAACACGAAAACATAGCTCAAAGAGTTCATGTTTCACTTACGATCGCTCGACTTCGAGCGATAAATTCACTATTGTGGGAAAGATAATTAGTTTGCTAAAAAAGATATGTGAAAGAAGAGTCTCTCTCGGAATTGTTTCCAAGGTAAAAACCTTATCTGTTCCGTGACGGCCTTATCCACGCGAAATGAAAACAAATTCCGGGAATTTTGAATTGCCGCCATTATGTTTGTATGGAAATGAGTGAGCAGGTTGGCGCACGCGCACTCATTTTGCCGCTGTGTCACATCGCGCGCGTATCCGAAAGACTCTCGCTGTAATAAACCTGCTTTTGCAGGCTATACGCGTGCTGCGAGCTTGAAAATATTTCGTGACGTCTTCTTAGCAACGGCTTGATTGAGAATTGGTCTGTTGCCCGGCACCGCTTTGTCTTCAAAGAAAAGTGCCGGCTTGGTGATAGAGACGCGGGTTGCTATGGTAATATTCAAATGAGCCATTTCAGTTACATGCACGCTATCCACTGTCATAATTTTACTCTCGGCGGTTATTTTATGTTTAAGGGACATAAATTAATTATATCAAGGTATAACGAACTTATGTGAAGAAACTGAAGGGAAAAAGGATATTTTAAGACATGATTCAAACGTTTCAATTACAAATTAATTTACATGCAACGATTCGAAGAGCATGAAATAAACCGCTAAAATTAATCAACTAATTGCCACAGAGGCAACTAATTGCCACAGGCTGGTACGGTTTGGCATGGTTTCCTCACGAAATAAGTAAAATTCAGCAAAAGGAAAATATTACCTATAAAACTCAAGTAGTCCATAAAGAAAATAAGTAAAATACTATTTCAGTTGTTCTAAGGAGCACGGACCACAAAGTTACATTGAAAGGAACTTTGAATTATCTGGCTATATTAATTAAACATATTTATTCCATTCCATAGTCAAGCAAAAAACTGATAACTTTCGAGATCTTTAAAACCAACGTAGCTGAATAATCATTTTATCATTTTATGCCTCACAAACACCTTATAGTGCGACGCGCCTTACCGTAACCACCCAGCAAACGTTTTGACAAGTGTCCTCTCGTAATATTATAATTTGTTTGAAGGACATGCCTCGTTGCAAAGTTGAACACGATCAAATGGAAACTTGTCACATCGCAGTTTATCAATAAAACTGATTATCATATTAGAGTAATATTACGAGAGGAAACTTGTAAAAAAGTTTGTTGGGTGGCTACGCTATAAGGCGCGTCGCACTGTAACTATATATTTTTCAGCGGCTACTAAATTTAGTGAATGAAAATTATAAATAATTCTCTACAGAGAAGACCAAAATCTCTAAAAATCGCTATAAAATCAGTAAATAGTCGCTAAGTCTTGGGAAAGAAAAATTTAGTAGCTGCTAAAATTCGCAGCTACTATAATATGATAATACCACTTTTAAAATGATTGAAAATCAGTAAAATTATCCGAGAAGTGGTCAGAAATTATAAATTGTTTTCCCGTCTTAGCTTTGCTTCACCGAGCGAGAATATCATGTACCGTCCAGTTTGAAACTGTTTTCAATCACCGTGTTGTAAGCATATCAAAAGAGGGGTGGCGAATGGTAACACCTTCGAAACTTTGCAAAACGAGATTAGCGTTTTTATCTGCGAGACCGAGACTTTTTAAATGGCGAGACCTAATTGAGGCTTTGCGAAAAAATCAAACGGCTGTGCGAAAAAATCGAGACTGCGAGACATACAGAACAGCTCAAAAACGAGGCTGCGAGACCTGTGAAATTCGAGTAATTTTCTTGGCTCTACACGAGAGTTGTCCAATACTCACCAATTGACACGACTCGAAAAACCGAAATTTCAATTCGTTCGAATTAAAGGAGAACTGAAGCCCAAATCCAAGCACTTTTTTGTTACTTGATTTTAATAATTATACAATATAAAACAATGTTCGATAGTTTTTTTCCTTTCAAACGGTAATTTTCACGCAAAAAAACGAAGCTCTTTACTGCCTATTTGGCTCTTGTACGGCGGCTCGGAAAGCGCCTGTCAGCGGTTCTTTCTGAAGTTTATGACGTATGATATGGGGAAGAAGGTAAACATGGCAAAGAGCCTTGTATGCACGTTCGACGAGGTATCGCTTTGAAAGAGCAAGAAACAAGTTTGGGGAAGTACAAAACTACCAGAGTGTCCACATCTATAATTCAAATCTTTCAGGGATTGTGTAAGTTTAGTTTATATTGACAGATCTTACTCGTTTACCTTTGGAATCGAATGTCGAAAACACAATGTCGAATGGCTTATATTTGCCAAATTATGTGATTGCCGCACATTTTGCAAATATATGTTACTTGCACAGCGACTGTTTTTGGGCCTTTGACAGAAATCTTATGTAGAATTTGCTAAGTATAAATGTTTTTCCAGTTCCTTTCATTATATTCCGCAGATCCCGCTTCGTTTTATAGAGTGAGTTGTAGTTGGAACGTAGACAAGCGTAGATCGCATGTCACGATGCAAACGGCTGATAACAGAGTACAAATAAAATTTGAAATCTACGATGGACTTTGGTTTTTCCTTTTATTTACGTAGTATATTTTCCAGTCTTCCGTAAGGAAACCCGCATAAATGTAAACTCCTTAGCTGTAATAATCATATCAATTCAGCTCTCTGCTGATCTCGTCATTTCCAAAAACTCCATGTTGTGTTCCAGGTTGTGTTCGGAGCATTTCACGGCCGACTGTTTTTAGCGTGCTTACAAGCAGAACTTCTCGGTTCAAAATCAAGAGCCAGCCTGAAGCCAGATGCTATACCCTCGCTATTCTCGCATCGACCCCCGCCCAAAAAGCCAAGACTATCGTCCGAGAGACGTTTGTTAGAGAACAGCAGTGGCTAGCTAGTATTATGAATGCTGCCAGCTGTATACAAGGGCTTCCGAGTTGTCACGCAACTGGGGCAAATTAGTGACAAAATGATAAAGCTGTTTCAAAAAAAATAATTCAACTCTTTAATAAGTTACATAACTTTTTGAGGTTGTATGCAATCTAAATATACCCTCATCAGGTGTGTAGTGGCAAGGCCAAAAATGTAAGATATTTAAAGAAAGGAAAATGGAAGAGAATTAGAGGATTTGAAACCAATAAATCTCAGAGTTTTTTCTAATTATTAGGAACAAACTCTCAGATTTAATTATTTAAATTTTTAATTTAAATCCAAATAGGCAATCCCCAACCTGAAGTACTCTTTTTAATATTTGGTGCTCATTTTTCCATTCTTAAAAATTCATTTGTCATCTGTTCCAGAAACTGAAATGAACTGAATATTAAATCTAAAAAATTGAAAAGAAAGAAAAACATGAATTATACTTTATACAATACCCAGAACTTTTACTGTACTGTATTTCCATTCCTCTTAGTAGCCAAAGGTTAGCACCACATGAATCAAAAACCCCAGGAATGGAGTGCAACACTCACGGCCCTGCACATTCCCAAAATATTGCTAGCAAACCTAGGCCACCTAGAGCAGATTTTATTGCTAAGCACACATCAAGATATTCAAATAATTAAAAATGGCAATGATCGTGCCTGCACATAGCATAAATATTTTAATATAGTCAGAGATACAAAGGGTACAAATAACTTTTATTTACATTGAATTGTTTCCATCCGAGAAAGTGTTTAAGACTTTCTCGCTATGAAATATATCTATGCCTATCTATGCTTTGGAAGCAGACATGTTCCCGGGGTGTCTAATCAAACAAAATCTAACTGAAAACCAATCTAACTCAATCAAACGATTGGTGTTCAATTGGGTTTGGCAATTGAACATAATCGCATATTTAATTTTATGTGAGTTCGATTATTGAACAATTGAACACAATCGAACCAAATCCAGTTCGATTTTGTTCAGAATCAACCTTTTCATTTTATTATAACGGAATAAACCGAAAAACACCCCAAAAATATAAAAGATTAAGTAGGTAATTGAATGTTCGATTATGGTTCGATTGAGTTTGATTATCATATATTCGATTGACAACTTTTTCTTGTGAGTTTGCCAATGTTCGATAGAGTTTGATTACCGAACATTCGATTAGACACCCCAGGCATGTTCCACTAAATTAGCAAAAAATATATTTTCTGCTTGCTACTTTACTACTACAAAACATAATGACATAACAGTGTCGACAGCTGCAGTAATCATAACAAATCTACAAATTTTGCAGCAACATGTTCAACTAAATATACAAGAAGTTTAGAATGTATTGTTTTCTGTCTTTCAATAAACTTACATGTACAATGTAATGAAATGAATAAATAGAGAAATTAAAATGCAACCTAAAAATAAATATTTAAGACATTCAAATCAGAAATTAATAAAGGGATAAAGAACCAATCGACTCAGAAGAGGAGAATGAAGGAGAAGGTGGTGAAGTCCAACATAAACAACCAACTGCATATTTGCTGAGGTGATTGTGAAGCGAAGGCTTTCAGTTTGGCTGACTAATATTACTGCTGCCAACAACTTTAGGAGCTCAATCAAAACTTTGATGAATCAGGTCAGTTTTCCATGGGCATGCAAAGTTCAAAACTGTTTGCCATGAAATACACTGATTAATTCAGTTCCAGTTCTGCTGGTTTGAAACCTGCGTATTGGCCACTATCTTCAGGAAGTTCTTTACGAATGGCCTTTTCAACGCACGCTGGAATCACCCGCTGGTTTTTCTTCCCCAGTACACCATGGACCCACCAGTGCTGCTAAGCGCCATGTTCTACGGAATGGAAAAAACATTACCGTGACTACAATGCAAGATTATTAGATTCATGTATTAAAAGCGAACCGAAACAACAGAAATGTGGACAAAACACTGACCCCCAGTCCATGTACCACCCCAATGGACTACCCAAATGGACTACCCAAAAATGGACTACCCCTAAAAATACTGGAAATATTCAAAGCAACTGCTATTATACTTTTTTGTGTGCATAACTTGTTTATTTCCGTCCTGCATCGTTGCCTTTTTGAATAATTATTATGAATAATGAAAAACGGCTGAACACAAAACGAGAATGCTCAAATCAAATAGGGGCGGATCCAGGGGTGGGGGTGGACTGGCTGGCTAGCCACCCCACTAAATGCGCCAAAAAATAAGCAAATTACATTTAAAATCGAAAATACATGTAAATAAAAGCACATCGGGCAGGTGTGAAAATTGTTGTTGTTGTTAGCAAACAATTAAAATAATTAGCGATCACCCTCCCCCCCCCCCCCCCCCTCTTTCAAAAATCCTGGATCTGCCCCTGTGAAATTGTGAATCTAGCTGTATTTCATTTGACAACAAAACGACCGAGCAATAAAAAAGGAATCCTCGAACGAAACTAGTATTTATAAAAACAAACCTGATCCGTCAAACTTTGATTTAGCTCCTCAAGTTCTTCACAGCTGAAACATTCGTCGAGGACATAGCTTCACAGCCTCCGTAAATACACCATTGTTTGTTACCGATTCGGTCGGGTTCACCGCCTTCTTCTTCATCTTCCCCTTGTGAGTCGCTTGGTTCTTCACCAGGAGGATATGTTGGCTCGAAAAGAAACGGTTCTACGCTCATAGTAAGTAACAAATTGGCAAATAACGGGATCAATAAATGCAAAGATTTGTATTGTCTTCACTGCGAAATAAACACGCTTCCCCATATCATACGTCACAGCTTACCGCTAAAAGCCGCTGACAAGAATCATGAGCCCACAGAGATCAAGCTCAAAAAGCGCGGAAAAGGCAAATTCAAACCAAAATATCTCGCAAAAGAAATGCAACAGACACAAATAACCACCGAAACTTGGTTTTACATGTCTTAGACTTCTTAAAAAAAATACGAAAAATATATTGCTTTTTGGCTTCAGTTCTCCTTTAACAACTTGTCACGACTTATTAAACTCAGTTGTCGAACCGATAATTGCATCTCATTATCGGGACATCATTTTCAACGGCCTTTTTCAACGCAGAAGTTGCCTGGGTACATGGGAGCGGCAAATCCCTAAGTTACGCCGGAGCCGGCGAGAAACAAACAAGAGAACCTGCTCGCAGAGATAGTTGTGGGTCCCAGTTAAACGGTTATTGTCGATTCGTATGCGGATCACGACGATGGATAATTTAATTTCGGAAAAAATCACTAAAGATCTCACAACACTAGCCTGCAAGCAGGCTCTCTTTTGGAATTCGTGCGATGAGCGCGATAAAATAGAGCCTGCTCGCAGGCTATCACAACACACGTGTTATGGGGGGTAAAGTGCTTTATTAGACTGTATACATAAGCCCACTTGAAGGGCAACAATAATGCTCCCATGGCTGAGGGTGGGTAAACAATTGGGTGCCGCGTTAATACAAATGTCCCAACGGTACGCAGCAAGCTTATCGCCCTAGGTAATTTTTAAAAAAAACATCAATTAAACTAACAACAGATCACCAGTCAGACGTACTCGAATATTATTATAATATATTGATGTTATTGAACTAGCGTGAGGTCCGTCTTGGGAAAATATTGACCGAGCAGAAGGCGAGGTCCATAAACTTGCAAAAAAGAACGAGACCAATATTTCCCAATACGGACCGAACAAGCTAGTTCAATAAAGTTTTTATTATAATGGCTTTTTTAAACATTTGCTGATAAATTAATGCAACCATTCTCGGCTAACGCGCGCGCGCCAAAGCTAAGCATATTCTTGCATTTTTCAGGCCGCTTTGCGAAAAGCTTAAGCAAATTTGTCCGCCAGACATGAGGAAAAATGTTTTTACTTAATAGAAAACAGTTTTCTTTTGTTCAATGTTTCATAAAAGGAATTCGGCGAAATGAGTTCGTGAGGCGGTCCATCTTAGCGGTCCGTATTGCAAAATTCGGACCGCTCAGGGAACCAATCAGAATGCTCCTTTTCATCGTGGACCAGTTTGCCATATAATAAATAATAATATTACTGATAATATAATTCTAACTATTATTCATGACTCGTAAAGAAGAGTTGTCGATCCAACAATTGCATCTCATTAGCCTAACTATAACTGAACATTTTTCAACACGTTGCTTGTTGTGGGGTAGTCTCCTTTGCAGCCGTTATTTGGGTCGTCAAATAACGGCTGCGAGGGACACTAGTTGTGTGGCCCAGTTGTAAGGTTGTCGAATCGTTCGATTCGTTCTAAAATTAAACTAACCTACTCGCGAATCTGATGGTTTGCATTCTAACACAATATGGTCTATTCCAATGAAAATTCACGAAACCTCTCACTATAGGTGTCACAGGACGGTGCCTATCCCCCACCCCTACCCCCACAATTCATGTACCACCTGTCACAGGACAGTGCCTATCCCCCACCCCTACCCCCACAATTCATGTACCACCTGTCTCTGATGAATCACCTAACTATGTTGAAATGTTTTCTGTTAGATCCTTTCATCTGTTTGTTGTCAATTGAGCAGTCCAAACACTTCGTAATTTGTCACAGTAAACTTCTGAGCCCCTGTGAAGAATGTGCTCTGCTGTCCTGGGGGACATTCGTACGAGTTGCCGAGTTTACTGTAACTTGAAGTATTTATGTTTGCATTCTCTGAGATACGCAGGTCGTGCCCTGAACCAAACAGTGGTCCATAGCCGCTACCACAGAAGATGGCATTCTGCGTATTCTTCGTCAGTGGCATTTTAGTTGATCCCAGGCCTCGCGGGTTGACCATACTAAACAAGAAAGCTTGCGAGCATGTTGTCCATACTCCCTGACCTGTTGATGAGATGACGCCTCGTATCAACGTTCGCAGATTTCAAGATATATATGATGAATGAATGAATGAATAACTTTATTTGAGTGTCAATAGTATTTAGCTAAAAAAAAAAACTAATTGGGGACACTATATAGAGCATTCAAGATAAAAATATATATAAAAATGTACAAATATTATAGTTTTAAGGGTATAATAATAAGTAAAATATGAACCAAACTAATCTAATCTAATCTAATCTAATCTAATCTCAATTATATAAATTACAGTTTTTACAATCATCCGCCATATTTACAATTAAACTAGATAGACGTGTTTCGCAAGACCTCGCGAAGGTATGCCGGGTAAGGTGCATTTTGGGTGCAGGGGTAAGTGGTTTGTAGCTCTTAAGACAGTCTGTCTGTATTATTTTCTCCAGGTTTCTGCTTGTATTCTGTAAGCAGTATTTTTTCGAAGTAAGCGAAAAACAATTAACACCAGGAGGATTCAAACCCGGGCCACCAGAAATAAAGAAATAACACAGTACGACCGTAACTGAGCTCACATGTAGGGCGGCGACAAAAATACTGAAACCTTGCGGATCCTTGCGTTCCAAACTACAACAAATGCCAACAGTTCTCCAGACCGGCCGCGCCCGAGTGAATTGTTCTCAAAGGAGTTTGGCTTAGAGATAACCTCTTGTACAACAATCGTGTAGTTGTTTCTGTCAAGTTTCTTTATATGTACGGAATCTGCAGTTATTTTACTCCCCCTGGATAGGATGCTGGTCCATTCGCAGATTAACCCCAGCATTTTTTGTCCCTATTACCGACTGTGAGAGGAGTAAAGTGTCTTGTCGAAGAACACAACACAAGGACCTGGGCCAAGTGCACTGCAAACAATCTCTCTTTCCCCTTAGATCGTCAAGTGAGAAGCGAAAAGAGCGAGAGGAAAATTGAATGGCCGCGCGAAAATTTGAGGCGAGACTCGCGGGAAAGAGACGTTCCCAATTTTCGCGCGGCCAGTTTTTTTACCAATCGATTATTGGAACCTACCCATAAGCCATCGCGCTTCCGCAAAAAAAAAAAGGCAGCTAGACAGGGATGCACTTCAGAATTGCCACAATCTACAATCGGTATGCGAAAGAGACGAGAGTTTATCACAGAGACGCCATTTTTAAAATTCCCTCTCCATAGGATTGTAGCTTTTCGCTTCTTTTTCTGTCAGAGTCGACACGTATACTGTACAGCTCCGCAAATGATCCCGGGACCGCAAATGATCCCCGACCGCAAATGATCCCCAAATTGGACCGCAAATGATCCCCGACCGCAAATGATCCTCAGAATGGACCGCAAATGATCCCGCTAAAAATCGAGGAATGGCGTGGACGGTGGACGCGATTTTTTTCCGATTTTGAATATTTTCCCCAATAACTGAATCTGTGCACGCTAGACATTTTTATGACGGAAGTGATATATTTTTTTTTATTACTTAAGGCATTGATGCAGATTTTAGAAGAAAAAAATAAACTCAAAATCACTGAACGAGAATACCAGATATATTCTAAAAATAGTTAATTCGAGAAGGTGTTATTTTTGGTTTTCGCTGTAAACTTCATCCGCGTCTAGAATGATTGCAGATTTATATTGCTTTCGCGTCACCAAGATTCATTTATCTATAAATTTCGAGATTAAAGACGGTATTCTGCGCCATGAAACAAGCTATACATGGAAATGAAATAATTGAAATGTACAATGTTATCACGAAATATCAAAGTGTGATAAGTCACGTCGGACTTATGAACGTTTTATAGTAAAGAAAGGATATGTAACGCTTTCATATATAATCTGCTCGAAATACAGATTAAATGAAATAATATTATTAACAAATAAAAGGAGAATTCAAAAAAATCGTGTTGTTGATTAGAGTGAGTTTAGCCAGTTTTCACACTTCATCAAAGCGGGCCGGGTGTTAAATGCAGTCGATGCCGCCAAAACAGCATGAAATAATCACGATAATTCACCGGAAATGTTATTTGCCGATTTCGTAAAGTAGTTTGCTGTAACGGGTGTTTCAATTCAGTGATTTTGAGTTTATTTTGCATCAATGCCTTAAGTAATAAAAAAATATATATCACTTCCGTCATAAAAATGTCTAGCGTGCACAGATTCAGTTATTGGGGAAAATATTCAAAATCGGAAAAAAATCGCGTCCACCGTCCACGCCATTCCTCGATTTTTAGCGGGATCATTTGCGGTCCATTCTGGGGATCATTTGCGGTCCATTCTGGGGATCATTTGCGGTCGGGGATCATTTGCGGTCCAATTTGGGGATCATTTGCGGTCGGGGATCATTTGCGGTCCCGGGATCATTTGCGGAGCTGTACAATACTTTTAACGCATTCGCTACATTCGCTTATCTCCGCTGGCTCATAGACGCTAAATTTAAATATCATTGAAACTAATTCATTGATGAGAACTTGAATCATTTTTTGAAATCTATTTTTAACTTTCAGAGCGCTACTTGGTCAGTCCTAGTAACATGATGTCAGAGCCTCGATCAGAAGGACACGAGAAATCCTTCTCTGAGATCATACTTTCTTGTTGAAATAGATTAATAATACAGTGCAACCCTGGAAAAACCCGGCGGATATAACGAACAAACCTTGCACAGAGGACTCGTTTTCTCTTATCTTTCTCTTTCTTTGTTTTACCGGCCAGAGGTCGTGATTATTGGTGCTGACCAAAAGGATTGCGGTCTCTGGGGACAACAACTCAACTGGCACTTCCTCGACAGGACCGCGGTGTTCGTCTCCGAAGACCGAAGTTGCTAAGCAACATGACGTATCTGGTGCAATTGCTATCGGAGTACTCTGAGTACTCGCGCTAGTTTTTGATTGGATAATAAAAATCGGAAACTCTTCGATTGCTTCAATTCAACGAAGATTTGCCTGAAACGGTACATTTCATCCCCACACCTGGCTAAGATATATCGATGATATTTTTATGATCTGGACAGAAGGTCTGGATAACCTCAACATTTTCATCGATTATCTTAACAACATTCACCCTACCATTAAATTCACCAGCTCATACTCTTCTACTAACGTACCTTTCCTTGATGTTAATGTATCTTTAAACAACGGTAACATTTGTACTGACCTTTACACTAAACCTACAGACAAACACCAACATCTACTCTTTTCATCTTGTCATCCCTTGCATACTAAAAAAGCCATTCCTTTCAGTCTAGCCCTACGGTTACGACGTATTTGTTCTACCGACGAAACATTCCAGACTCGCGCTGCTCAATTAAGAACATACCTCCTCAAACGAGGATATAACCGAAACTTCCTTACTAGACAAATACAACGCGCTACCGACATTCCCCGCGGACTTACTTTACAAACCAAAGACACCAACAAACCTAAATGTGACCGAGCCGCGTGAGTGAGTAAGGTAGCGACTGAAACGAGAGACAACAATATTCCGTTTATGTCAATTTAATAAGCCAAAGCGTTACAACGAAGAACACGAACAGAGCACTAGAAAAGGGCAATAGCGCCACTCCAAACGAGGGGAGAACTCTTAAAGACTTGCTTCTTCTTGTTTCTTCTTCACTCAACCGATGGAACTACTTGTGAATCACTTAAACGTGATGGGTGTCTTTATATCGGACTCAAACACAATAAACAAGGAGATCTAACAAACTCATGGCTGGCATCCTGTTTTTAACAATTCGATTGGACAACCGTAGCTAGGTAAGCCACAAATATACGAAACCTTCCTGTTTTCTATGTTCCTATTTGCTAGATACAATATACGTGTTACCGCAACTAATTTACGTGCTGTTTTGGCACAAAAGATACTAAGATAACGCGCTGTGGTTTTCACTATAATTATGGCGGAACTTGGCGGAACGATAGAGCAAACTAACGTAATTAACTCTCATCCTGTGTTTAACTGACATGAAAGAAACTACAAAGCTAGGCGCATCACGTTTAACCACAAAACCTTTAACTAAATTTGTCCTATTCCGTGGGAAAATTATGAACGTGACCACAGAATTAAACAGAACCATTTTGATTGATTTGACTTTGTCACGCTCGCTTGAGCCTGGTTACATTCTCCCCTGCTTAAAGTGTATATGACAGATATTTTTTTATTTGCTTGATCGAATCTACATAGGATCCTGATACGAACATCGAAAAAAAAAATTCCATATCGCTTTTCTTCACCGCGTTTTAGCCGTCTAAAGACGTGAAATTTCATTTCCGGTTAGGTAAAAAGCCGAGCGAGGTGGAGTCCTGGACCGAGTCGGTCGTGACGTCAAAACCAGAACGCCTTCGACAACAACGCAAAGACAGTGAGGAGTTTCGTGGCTTGTAGCCGTGTATAACCAGATATATTTTAGTTCAAATTTTGTCTAGAACCGTCAAAACTTACACAAAGTTATGTCTACGGATGATTTTGAGTTTGGGAGCGATTCTGAGCGATCAGACGCATAATTCAGTGTTTTTTCGACTGTTGATGAAGTTGAGTGCGATGAGTTTTAATATACAGGTTTATAGAAGCAGCAACAGACAACTCAGACCCAGAAGGTCCTTACGATGAGTGGCTTCAAGAGTACATGTATACCGCTAGTAGATAACGACAGCGATATAATTTCTCATTCTGAAATAACGTGAATTTCGGAGCCCGGACATGCTGGAAAGGCGTGTGTATAACTACGCCGTAAAAATAACATTGTTTGTTTACAATTGCGCTGTTTGAATCGAAATGAGTTGAACCGATTTGTGATAAGCTTTTTAAAATTCGCTTGTAGTTCTCGTTAGTTTATCTTGAGTTTTTCCCTTTTCGAGGACTGTTCGTGAGGGGCAAAGCGAGCAGCAACTCGCGAAGCGGCGAGCGACTTTGAAATCGAATGGATTTTTAGCACGAAGATCGCGGCACGCTCCAAATGTAAATAGTGTCACAGAAGCGGTCACGACTAAACAAGAGGGTTTTTTTCCTTTTTTCGCTCCTAAAGGTATTTTGTTTTGAATTTTGATTTCAGTGTCTGTTGTCCTTGCGGAAGAAGCAACAATCACAATCTTCGGTAGAGGCAGACCAATGTGTACAATGTGATATGTGGATAAATAAAGTTACTATCGCGAGCCCAGCGTCGAAAAATTATTCAGAACTGAGCAAAAACGTTACCGGACAAAAATGGTTCTGAATCACAACTCCGGTTTTCTTAAAGATAAATTATTCCTCTGCCTCCCAAAGTAAACCACTGTTGACTGAGAAACTACTAGTGAGAGCTTATGAAAAGCGATTCAGGCCAAGTCATCACAACAGCGCATTGAATGAAAATCACGCAGTTGTTTCTGACTTGTCTGGGACTCCGGGACATAATTGCTCCATGAAACATAATCATTCTTTCTAAAGATGAATAAGAAACTCTATCAAATTCAATGACCATTTTTTCTTAAATACCTTTAGGAGCGAAAAGAAGGAAAAAAACCTTGTTTAGTCGTGACCGCTTCTGTGAGACTATATTTACATTTGGAGCGTGCCGCGATCTTCGTGCTAAAGATCCATTCGATTTCAAACTCGCTCGCCGCTTCGCGAGTTGCTGCTCCTTCGCCCCTCATGAACAGTCCTCGAAAAGAGAAAAACTCAAGATAAACTACAAGCGAATTTTAAAAAGCTTATTACAAATCGGTTCAACTCATTTCGATTCAAACAGCGCAATTGTGTAAACAAACAATGTTATTTTTACGGCGTAGTTATACACACGCATTTCCAGCATGTCCGGGCTCCGAAATTCACGTTCTTTCAGAATGAGAAATTATATCGCTGTCGTTATCTGCTAGCGGTATACATGTACTCTTGAAGCCACTCATCGTAAGGACCTTCTGGGTCTGAGTTGTCTGTTGCTGCTTCTATAAACCTGTATATTGAAACTATCGCACTCAACTTCATCAACAGTCGAAGAAACACTGAATTATGCGTCTGATCGCTCAGAATCGCTCCCAAACTCAAAATCATCCGTAGACATAACTTTGTGTAAGTTTTAACGGTTCTAGACAAAATTTGAACTAAAATATATCTGGTTATACACGGCTACAAGCCACGAAACTCCTCGCTGTCTTTGCGTTGTTGTCGAAGGCGTTCTGGTTTTGACGTCACGACCGACTCGGTCCAGGACTCCACCTCGCTCGGCTTTTTACCTAACCGGAAATGAAATTTCACGCCTTTAGACGGCTAAAACGCGGTGAAGAAAAGCGATATGGAATTTTTTTTTTTCGATGTTCATATCAGGATCCTATGTAGATTCGATCAAGCAAATAAAAAAATATCTGTCATATACACTTTAAGGTTGTCGTCCTCGACAGACCTTTGTATTACTATGGAAACGAAATTAAGCGAAATTATTGTACTACAAAAAGCTATATGCTAAAGCCCAAATTAGTAAAATAAAATATAGCGGAAAGTCTTTAACAGTTATAGTCACTGAATTGTTCACTGCTGATCTGGGTTCTCTGTTAGGGTTGGGGTGTTGTCCTGCTGTCTGGCGGGTAGAACGTCTAACTGTGCTATCCTCTGCTTCAGCAATAGGTTCTAGCGGCTCGTCAGATAATACTTCTCCTAGGGGCTCTGCTCCGGCTGGCAATACTGGAACTGCGGGTTCACTGGGTCCTGGTACTTCTCCTGGGGTTTCTGCTCCGGCTAGCAATACTGGATCTGCGGGTTCACTGGATCCTGGTACTTCTGCTGGGGCTGCTGGGGGCTCTTCAACATCTGGTAAAACTGGATCTGCAGACTCACAGGGTTCTGGAGGTGCTGCAACAGTTACTATGGGGTGGGAACGTCTCGTCATCATGATGAAATCATCATCTTCATCTGCGGGGTTAACTGCTCCATTTCTGGATCTCGTGTTTGGTGGGTCGGGGTGTCCAACAGGGTTAGTGTCTGGACATGGTTGTACTATCTTCTGACAGGGTCTCATAAGGGTGCGATGTACTCTCTTGACTGGTCCATTACTGTGAGCTGGGACAACAGTGTAAACAGCTCCTTCGGGTCCAGGGGTGTTCTCAACTTTGTACAGGGTTGGGTTCCATGCATCTTGAATTTTGTTTCTGCCTCTTGCATGGTTGCGGAGGTAAACAAACTGTCCTTTCTCAACTGGTGGGTCGTAACTCTTCTTGTCATTGGTGGATTTACGTGCATCAGCCTGTTGTTGAAGATGCTCCCCTGCTTTGAGATAAGCATCCCTAAGGCGGTCTCTGTGTGTGGCAAGCCAATCTGTCTCTGGTTGGTCTGCATCATCAGCTCCGAGCAGCAGATCAACTGGTAACCGTCCATCTCGTCCGAACATCAAATAGTAAGGAGAATAACTAGTCGAGGCATGTGGTACCACATTGTAGGCGTACAACAATTCGGGAAGGTACTCAGGCCATTTTCTCTTCTTCTCTGGCGGTAGTGATCGCAGGAGGTTATGCATTGTACGGTTAAACCTCTCACACTGGGCATTTCCTTGAGGGTGGTACGGGGTGGTGCGTGACTTCTTAATGTCATACAACTTGCATAGTTCAGTGATGAGTGCATTCTCAAAGCTTCTGCCTTGGTCTGAATGGATTCGTAGTGGAACACCATACTTGAAGAACCATTCCTTAAGTAAAACCTTGGCTGTGGTGCTTGCACGTTGGTCTTTGGTTGGTACTGCATGTGTAAATTTGGTAAAGACATCAGTAATCACCAGGACATTCTCTCTTCCATCAGTTGCTGGCTCGAGTAACGTAAAGTCAATTGCGAGAACTTCTAATGGCTTGGTAGCTAGGAGGTGTCCCATGGCTGGTCGAACACGTGGAAGGGGTTCCTTGGATAAGGTACATCTTTCACATTGCTTTATCCAGGTTTCTACGTCACTGTTCATTCGTGGCCAATAACAGCGGTCCCTTATCAGGTGTAGCGTACGTTCTGCTCCCTGGTGTCCCATGTCATTGTGTAGGCTGGTAAGAACTTTCTCTTTTAGACTTTGAGGAAGAACCAACTGTTTACGCTGACCACAGCGGGGGTCTTGAATAACACGATACAATAGCCATCCTCTTCTGACATCTTGTCCCATTGGTTAAGCAATGTTACAGTGTCCTTTGTTTCTCTTCTCCTTTCTTGAGGGGTGGGTCTTTGATTTCTTGACCAGTAGTACCAAAGACGACCAATGACGGGGTCTGATCTCTGCATGTCTTTTAACTCTGCTGGACTGTGGATGGGTAGAGTGGTAAACATTGTTTCAAGAGTGCCTCTGTCAGGCTGGACTTTGTCAATGTTCTCTGTTGCAGTCTCTCTTAGTTCAGCTGGAACTGGGGTGGAATGTGTGACATTTATCTCATTCATTTGGACTTCTGCCAGGTCATCTTCAGGGATAGGTTCTTTTCTTCACAATTGCCACATGTCATTCTTGAAAGTGCGTCTGCATTTCCATTTGCTCTCCCAGGGCGATACTTAATCTTGAACTTGAATAAGGCCAGTTCAGCTGCCCATCTTTGTTCCACTGCTCCTAGCTTGGCTGTCTGGAGGTAACTTAAGGGGTTGTTGTCTGTGTATACTTGGAATTCGGCTCCTAACAGGTAACTTCTGAACTTCTCTGTGACAGCCCACTTCAATGCCAGTAATTCTAGTTTACGGGAACTGTAATTCTGCATATTCTTCTCAGGGGGTCGTAAGCGGCGACTAGCATAAGCGATCACTCGACGCTTGCCATCTTGTTCTTGGGACAGGACAGCACCTAGTCCGTCGTGACTTGCATCTGTCTCAACAACGAATGGTTTGGAGTAATCTGCATATCCAAGTATTGGTGAAGTTGTGAGCTTTTTACGCAGTGTGTCGAAGGCTTCTTGGCACTCGGAGTTCCACTTTGCTGTAAATGGTCTTAATAGTTTCTTGAAAGTCTTCAGTTCATGGAGGGAGTCATTCACCAGTTGATGTAAACATCCTGCTATTCGGGAAAAGCCTTCGATGAATCTACGGTAATAACTCGCGAAGCCCAGGAAAGTTCTGAGTTCCTTAACTGTTTGGGGTATTGGCCATTCCTTTACAACTGCCACCTTCTGAGGTTCTGGGGCGATGCCACTGCCGGATACTTCATGACCCAGGTAAGTCACTCTTCTCTTGAGGAAGTTGCACTTCTCCAGTTTCAATTTCAGGCCATGTTTTCGGAGACGGTCGAAGACCATTTCAAGTCTCTCCAGGTGTTCTTCAAATGTTTTTGAGTAGATCAAGATGTCGTCCAGGTAGACGAGTAGAATTTGGAAGATGTGTTCATTTAAGCAAGCTTGCATAAGCCTGGCAAAGCTCGCGGGTGCATTGGAGAGACCGAAGGGCATCCTATTGTACTCAAACAATCCAAAGGGGGTGATGAAGGCAGTCTTCGCTTTGTCATCTTCGTCCATGGCAACTTGATAGTATCCACTTGCCAAATCGAGAGTGGAAAACCAGCTCGCTCCTTGCAGTGCATCAAAGGATTCTTGGATGCGAGGCAGAGGGTATGCGTCTTTCACAGTTTTGAAATTCAATTTGCGGTAGTCGACGCACATGCGGAGGCTTCCATTCTTTTTCCGTACCAGTACTATTGGTGATGAGTAGGGGCTGTGACTCTCACGGGTGATCCCTTGGTTAAGGAGATTCTGAATGTGCTCCTTGACCTCTTGGTACTGGTTTGGGGGTATTCTTCTGAAAGGCTGATTGACAGGAATGTCATCTGTGGTGAAAACTTTGTGTTTGATGGTCTCGGTGTAGCCTAATTCATCATCATCTGTCACGAACATATCCTTGTACCTGGCCAAGAGGTCATCCAGTTTGGCTTGCTGTTCAGCGCTGTAGTGCGAATCATCCAGGGGGACGGGGCTTGGCTGGCGGGGGCATCTTGGGGACTTTTCATTCTTGGGGGTTTCTTTGTCACTGGGGTGGACGAAAACTTCATTGGCAGAGACTTGTGTAAAGTTGACTGCCTGGTCATTTTCCTGGACACTTGCTACTGCATGCATGATGCCAATTCTCTCGTGTGGACGGAGCCAGACATCTTCTTGTCCTACATTGGCGACTTGTACCTTGACGCATCCACCATTGACAGACGTGAGGGTACTTGCAATGATCAATCCATGGTTGGGCTGATTCCTCAGGGGCTCGACAAGGATACAGTTCTCCTCTCCAGGCAGCGAACCTTGATAACCAGTGGCGTCTACCGTTGTGATCGATCCAGCTGGAATCCTAACATCGCTCTTGCCTGCAATCTTTGCAAATCCCCTCACCGATGTTGAGGCTTTGGCTACAGCCTGAAGGGTGCTTGTCCACGCAGTGTCCTCCAGCTGCTTGGGTTCTTTTGTTTCTTCATCCATTTTCTGAATAATGTTCATGCCTAGCAGTCCTGGCACAGCTTCTTTACGAACTCTTGATTGCGGATCAGGGGGGTCTCGCACCACAAGGATCCCTCTCTGTGGAATGGTTACGCCTTGTGCTTCAAAGTCAAGTTCCAGGTAACCGATGTACGGTATTTCCAGGCCATTTGCAGCGGTGAGGGTAAGCCATTTGTTTGTGTCCAGCAGGTCGCTCCCTCTAGGGCGGAAGTGCTGATTGAAGAAGCTTTCTGTGATGGTCGAGACTTGTGATCCAGAATCAAGAAGGCAGCGTACTTGTACTCCCCCCAGCTTCACAGTAGTGACTGGACAACTGCCAACTGCCCTTTCAAAGACAATTCCAGGTAACTGCGGGGTACTAGATGAGCCAGGACTGTTCCCTCCTGCCGCCTGACTCTCAGCAGCAGGGGGGGCTAGTTTAACGGGTTCGGTGAACGTTGTTGAGCAAAGTTCATAAGGGGTGGGGGCTGATTTCTTGTCGAGCAATTCCGGGCAAAGTGGTCGGTCGCTCCACACCGGTAGCACCTGTCTCCGGCAACATTCTGTCTGGGGTGTGGTTGCTGGAACTGGGGCTGGGTTTTTAGTCTTCCATCCTCTGGTGGCTTGATGTTCATCTTCTTGATGTTCGCCGCAAGGTCTTCTATCGCTTTCTGCTGCCCTTGCAGAGTCTTCATGATTTCCCCCATGGTTGTGGCCAGTGAGGGTGGTGGGGGCTGTTGGGAAGAGGTTGTCTCTTGAGAAGAAACCATCCGGGGGCGAGGTCCACTGGTCTTCTCATCTTCTTCGGCCCAGCGAATGGCCTCTTCTCTGGCATCAAGGAATGAGATATCTGGGTGGGTGCGTACAAACTTCTTCAGTTCTCTTCGCAGCTGGGCGTCCCGGACGTTATCCACAAAGTGATCCCTCAGGGCGTGGTTGCTGTCACTCGTCTTGGGTTGTTTCTTTTGGATCTTCGCTTGGAGGTCCCTCAATGCATGCGAAAACGAGCGAAGGGTTTCGCCTTCCCTCTGTCTCCGGTCATAAAAGGCTTTTAGGAGTTGGGGCACCGAACGCTTTTCTCCAAATGACTCCTGAAGTAGATCGAAGATTTTCTCCGGTTCCTTTAATTCACTTTTCGAGAACAGCTTCATTTCTTCTTTCGCTGGCCCTTCCAGGTATGATAGGATGAAATTCGCTTGTTCGGGGGAAGGTAGACCTCTAGAGGTAATTGCGCTTTTTGCATTGTCCACAAAGTCATCGATTGAGAGTTCATTGTCTCCTTGCCTGCCGCTAAATTTTCTTAGTTTGTGTTCGTTTGGGACCACCACTAGTTGTTTTGTTTCTTTCGGGGATTGCGTGACTTGCGCTTCCGGGGATTCCTTAGCTTGCGAAGCTTGCATTGTTTTCAAAAGTTCATACGCCTGCTTTTGCTGTTCTTCGAGTTCCGCGACTTTGGTCTTGAGTTGCTCCACCTCGACCTCAGCCATTTTGGAGTGGCTTCTATTGCCCTTGAACTAATTCGTGCCTTATTCTGTTCCTCGAAATTTTAGTCCGAATTATTCTCGCTACCCCACTCCTGGTACCAAAATGTGACCGAGCCGCGTGAGTGAGTAAGGTAGCGACTGAAACGAGAGACAACAATATTCCGTTTATGTCAATTTAATAAGCCAAAGCGTTACAACGAAGAACACGAACAGAGCACTAGAAAAGGGCAATAGCGCCACTCCAAACGAGGGGAGAACTCTTAAAGACTTGCTTCTTCTTGTTTCTTCTTCACTCAACCGATGGAACTACTTGTGAATCACTTAAACGTGATGGGTGTCTTTATATCGGACTCAAACACAATAAACAAGGAGATCTAACAAACTCATGGCTGGCATCCTGTTTTTAACAATTCGATTGGACAACCGTAGCTAGGTAAGCCACAAATATACGAAACCTTCCTGTTTTCTATGTTCCTATTTGCTAGATACAATATACGTGTTACCGCAACTAATTTACGTGCTGTTTTGGCACAAAAGATACTAAGATAACGCGCTGTGGTTTTCACTATAATTATGGCGGAACTTGGCGGAACGATAGAGCAAACTAACGTAATTAACTCTCATCCTGTGTTTAACTGACATGAAAGAAACTACAAAGCTAGGCGCATCACGTTTAACCACAAAACCTTTAACTAAATTTGTCCTATTCCGTGGGAAAATTATGAACGTGACCACAGAATTAAACAGAACCATTTTGATTGATTTGACTTTGTCACGCTCGCTTGAGCCTGGTTACATAAACGTATACCTTTTATAACTACTTTCAATCCATCACTTCCACACATCTCTAACATCATAAAAAAACATTATAATTTGCTCCTCTCTTCTGACCGCTGTAAAAAAACTTTTCAACACATGCCTCTTGTAGCCTTTAGACGTTCCTCTAACCTACGTGACTTACTAGTTACAGCTAAACTCCCTTCTAACTCGACTAATACCCATCTACAACTCCCTTCCGGTTCTTTCCGTTGTGGAAAGAATTGCGCTACTTGTCCTTACATTTCTGATGGACTTACTAACTATACTTTCTTCTCTACTGGACAAACTCACTCTATCAAATCTAACCTTACCTGTAACACCAAAAATCTAATTTACATGATTCAATGTAACCGCTGCAATTTACAATACATAGGAGAGACTAAACGACGCTTAAAAGACAGATTTAATGAACACCGCCGTACCATAGATAACTAAACCTACTACAGTCGCTGAACACTTTCTCTCCTCTCCTAATCACAGTGCTAACGACATGCAATTAATCCCCATTGAAAAAATATTTTCTAACAGAGACTCAATACGTAAGGCCAGGGAAGCTTTTTTAATCACAAAAGCTAGAACACTTGAACCCCATGGCCTTAACATCCGCGAAGAAAGATATTAGATATTTAGTTTCCCTACATTATTTTATTCTATTGTTTTACTGTCAATCTTTGTTATCTCTCTGACGTATTTCCGTTATTACGCAAAAACTGTTAGTAGCTACTATATAACACGTATATCAATGTAAAATTTCCTCATTGTACCTGAAGAAGACTGGTTTGGCCAGTCGAAATATAGTACTTAAAAAACTTAAAAATCTACGTTGTATCGGTCTCTGCTTCTACAGTATATTTTCACTTGTTTTAGCCGATTAGATCACTTGTTGATCCAACGTACACCAGCAGGATTGTCGTCCACGGTTGCTTGCTTGAAAATTTTGTCTTGTTTTACGGTCGTCACGCAACGCTAAGGCCTGCGTGAAAACCCAAATAAGGGCTGCGAAGGAGACTCAAATAAAGTTCTGATAACACCCGGTTTTGTATTGCACTGAAACATAGGAAAACAGCCTGCATGCCTGATTGCATGTTAAGAAACAGCCAGACACATTGAATATATTTTTTAATATTAAAAAACGAACATTTTGGTAATAACACCGGAGTTTTGTTACTATCCATCAAGTTCCGCATATACCCGAAACATCAGATATCACGAACGATTTCATTAAAGTACCAATCCCCATTAATTAAACCATGGTTGCACTGTGACAAATTAATGTAAGTACGTTCAACAAATGTTGTGCTTTCTGAATGGGATGTAGTGAGAAGGGAGACTCAAGGGAGGGAAGGTTGCTAGAATGAATGTGTACTGATTACGACCTTTCATCCATCAGTTTACTTACTGTTCCACGGCACTTCTGTGAATCCTCCAAAAATGTTGCTTCCACTCTGCACAATGGTGACCGTGGGTCCTTTGTTATCACATTTGGAATGAAAGGTGTCAGCAGCGAAGCCATCTCGAGAAGCTCGGAACAGAACACGCCATTTGCCGTCTTGTGGAGGCAACCAACCTTGCAACACGCTTCGATGCTCTTCATTCGTCAGAATCACCGACTCTTCAAATGGTACTTCAACTGCAGGTTTAGAAGGCCTTAACTCGTCAATTATTCCCTGGATCTGATAAAATTCAGCTTCATCCTGGAGTTCCTTGAGAAATGTTGCCCCTTCTGGCAAAGTTAATTTCCCATTGCGAAGATAATTGAGTATAAACCGGAAGTGCTTTCCATCTCGATCGATGAAGAACGAGCCATCTTCAGAAGGTTTCATCTCAAACTTCCCTGAAAACATGGCCGCCAGCATCGAGTTTGGATCTTTGGTCAGCGTTTGAACGCTTGTTGTGAAGTTCTTTCCGCCGACATTAAGTTTTACGGTCGAGGAAAAGTGAACATGTTCCAATTTCTTCGACATCGCGTCGATTGTTCCCTGCTCCTGGTGAAGTCTTGTTGTTTCTTGCTGTAAGATCTCGCACAATTCTTTGAAGTAACCTTCTGCGTCCGCCAAGCGCTGGTTTCGGGGTTGATCTTCTTCAGTTTCAAGGCTTTGGTTGCTCATGCTTACTTTGAACTAACAAGGAAGAAATTATGTTCTTCTAATTCTGGACTCAAAAACAACAGCAAAGCTGATCACGTGACTCATGAGAAAGTGAAAGTGCAGCCAAGCGTTGTTGATTTATTCCTCGCGAGCGCGTGAGGTTTGCTAAACAGCTCAGGCGCGGGGCTGTTCCGAAATTGAGGATTGCGGATTGCGGATTGCGGATTGCGGATTGCGGATTGCGGATTGCGGATTGCGGATTGCGGATTGCGGATTGCGGATTGCGGATTGCGGATTGCGGATTGCGGATTGCGGATTGCGGATTGCGGATTGCGGATTGCGGATTGCGGATTGCGGATTGCGGATTGCGGATTGCGGATTGCGGATTGCGGAGTGCGGAGTGCGGAGTGCGGAGTGCGGATTGGAGATTGCGGAGTGCGGAGTGCGGAGTGAAAAAAAAATTAAAAAAAATTAAAAAATAAATAAATTAAATTAAACAAAATCAATATAAAAAATTAAAATTGATTGAGATTGAGGTTGGGTTGGGGGGTGGTGGTGGGGGAGGGGGGGGGGGGGGGGGGTAGATCGCCTTTCACGGGCCAGTTCACGATATTCCACGAAATACGAGCAGTAATAGTTTCAATTCTTAATTCTCATTTCACGTATATCACGGCTCACGGCTATTTAGATTACGTGTCACGAGAAAAGAAACAATATTTTTACATTTACCCCAAAAAATATGGCAATTCACGGCTCAGAAAAATATGCTCTTCCACTTTCTTCATGTGCCAAAGCCGTGTTATCTCGTAACAAATTTAATATAGCGCTATCCAACCGTTCAAGACTGAGCAAAATCCCGCTTATATTTCATTCTTGTCGTTGTCGGAAATTAAAGTGACTGACGTGGAACACTTCAACAACTACGCCTCCCACAGTTCTTACATTTAATTTGGATTGAATACAATTCCAAGAATAAATTCGAGAGTTTCTTCCGAATTCAACTACTCACGCGAGGATCCGATCTCATGTCTGTGAGTCCTACAAAAATATTCAGTTTCCATTCTGCACAATGGTGACTGTGGTGATGTCACAAGTTATAATACAGACAGACAGACAGTTTATTTACCGTAAAAGCTCTATTAAGCCCCCGGGGGGCTTATTTAATTTCAGGCCTCAAGAAGGAGGGACTGGCCATGGCTTATTTCAAATCATAAATTTTCAAGAAAATTCCCATTAATTTTTCAAACTTTACTATTACACCACTAACTAAAACAAAACAAGAAATGGGTTATGTATGACCGCCTTACAAAGGAAACGTCATTTATACCCTAACTCGACGATAGTTCTGGAAATTAAAGACCACGTTTCAATACAAAGTGACTGAAACGCCAGAAAATATTGCTGAAAAGTCATTTACATCAGCCTGACGGAAGGAGGAGGGCTTAATAGAGAGGGGGAGCTTATTACAAAATCAGACTTCCAAAGGGGGGGCTTATTAGATAGGGGGGGGGCTTAATAGAGAGGGGGGCTAAATAGAGCTTTTACGGTAAACACGGAATTTCTTCAATTACATGGAATTGGTTTCCAAGAAAGCCGAGCCAATAAAAATTACTACAATTACATATGTATATATAAATTACAATACAGAATAAGAGTGTTACTTGCTATTCTGGAGACCGAGTGTGCGTAGACACTTACTGAATGACGTGTTTGCCTTTGAAAAGGCGTATTTGCCTTTGAAAATAATTCCTGTTCGAAAAATCTAACTAAACACAATAGAGATCTGCCAACATTATTATTATCCTCCAGACAAAATATTTGTAACTTAGACTTAAATCAGTCTATGCTGAACTATAATATATATTGCAAAAAGTGCTTTCATTCGATCGCTAGAGGTTTCTCGTAACCAATCACTTCCACTCGTCACCTTCGTTAAAACTGGTCTCCGACCCCAAGGAGTTTTTTCCTCTCGCAGACGAGCGCGAAGTACACGTAAGGGCCTGGGAACGGTTCGCGCTGGATGCCATTCGGTGTCGTCGTGAAATTTCATACCAAATCGAGTGAGTAGGAAAGGAATGCCTGGGTACTAGACCCAAAACCTGTCACGTGCAGAGTCCAAACACTTCGTAATCTGTAACAGTAAATTTTTTCACTCCTGCTAAGAACGTCGCCTGCTGTCCCGGAGGAGCGTCAAAACAAAAGCCAAGATGACTATAACCTGAAGTATTCCTGTTCACCTTTCCTGATATAACCTGTAAGTCCCGATTGCCTCCAAACGTTGGTCCCAGGCTACAATCACAGTAGAAGCCTTTCAGTTGATTCTTGTTGATTGGTATTTTAGTTGGTCCCAGGCCATGCGGGTTGACCATGCTAAACAAGAACGCTTGTGAGCTTGTGACCCGCGTGATCCGACCTGTAAATGAAATTTTACAGCTTTTATTTCTGTCGTGACGATAGGTTTTTCGGGTCAACGGACACTTTGGACTTTAGCTGAAAGGCAACTGAAACTTTGGGGAAATTAGACTCAAATGGAAGCACTGCTTGACCTGCGGGAACAGAACCTCATCACGAGTTCTTGGCACTCGGGATCTACTTCACTGGAAACTTCTTACGGACGTCAAGGAACAGACTGGATTTGGGTCCAACAGTAGTTTATTCAGAACTCACTCGTAACTGTAATTGTAATTGACTAAGCTTTACAAGATGACTTACTTTTATGTGGTTGAACATGTGATACAATCTCTTGCAGAAACAAAGAAGCGGAAAATATTCTCTTTGAGGAAAGCGAACTTAAATTGAAATAACACTTTCAAATATTACGAGTAGGAAACTTAAATTAATATAACACTTTTCTAAAATTACAGATAACGAACTTAAACTAAAACTTCTACTTATTTACGAAATTGCTTTGTTATGTTAAAGTGGCTGAGAGCAGGGGAAACTAACCCTTGAAAAGAAACTAATTGCACAATACAACGTGATGTTCAGCTGGCAACTTTCGTGGGAATGGATTGAAAAGAACTAATTGCATAAATAAAACGTGATGTTCAGCTGGCAAACTTCCGTGGGAATGAATACTGCACAAAGAAATTTTCACTGAGAACGGAGAGTTAAAAGAGTAGCTATTTTTAAATAGCTACCGCCTTTTTTAATTCCTATAATCAAAGGAGGACGATGTTCAAAAGTACCGATGTACAGGTGCATTTAAATTGAATAATGTGCGAATGAAACTTCTAGTTTTTTTGTTGTAATATGAAGAAAACTTACTGTTGGCTTTTACAAAGGTTTTAAAACACTGAACACGGATAAACATAGACATTATTGAAAAACGGTAAATCCTCTCATGACACTGTCTACCTGATTTGAACCAAGTATTGGAATTACGGGCAAATCCCAGAGTGACTGCGCGATATGTCGCCACTTCAAAGGCATTCCTGCGAAACACTGGGCACTAGATATGCAGTGGAACCTCTTCTTTGGGAACACCTCCTTTAAGGGGACTCAAATCTTCGTCCGTCAAAATGCCGTCTTATTGTTGCTTAACTAATGGCTGCATTCCAAGTCAAGAGATCACGAATTTTTTTAGGTAGTTATTTTAATGGAGGTTCCACTGTATTGATACCGACATTTTATGTCAGTGGATACGCATATAGCTCGCATATAACGTGCAAATTGAAGTTCAGATACAAGGAAGAGATAAAATGGGCTTATTGACATTGATTAAATTGTTGAAGAAGAGAGGCGGGAGAGGATGCAAGAACGTACGCCCTAAATAAAACATTTCTGTGTAAAACTAACCACTTGCCCACGACATTTCTGTGAATCCTCCAAAAATATTGCTTCCACTCTGCACAATGGTGACCGTGGGTCCTTTGTTATCACATTTGGAATGAAAGGTTTCAGCAGCGAAGCGATCTCGAGAAGCTCGGAACAGAACACGCCATTTGCCGTCTTGTGGAGGCAGCCGACCTTGCAACACGCTTCGATGATCTTCATTCGTCAGAATCACCGACTCTTCAAATGGTGTGGTTGGTTTACTTGTTTGAACTGCAGGTTTACAAGGCCTTAACTCGTCAATTATTCCTTGAATCTGATAAAACTTAGCTTCAGCTTCGAGTTCCTTGAGAAATGTTGCTTCTTCTGGTAAAATCAACTCTCCGTTAGGAAGATAATTGAGTATAAACCGGAAGTGGGTTCCATCTCGGTCGATGAAGAACGAGCCATCTTCAGAAGTTTTCATCTCAAACCTCCCCGAAAACATGGCAGCCAGCGTCGAGTTTGGATCTTTGGTCAGCGTTTGAACGCTTGTTGTGAAAGTGTTACCGCCGACATTGAGTTTTACGATCGAAGAAAAGTGATCCAGTTTCTTCGACATGGAGTCAATGTTTCCTTTTAACTTTAGCTGAGCAGACAATAAAACTCTTTTACTGAAGTCTTCAGCAAACCTGGTGACGCATTGGGAAATAATGGAAAAACATTTAGGTCAAGTGAAAGTTTCGATTTGTATAAATTGCTGAACCAGAAAGGAGGGGGCGGGGCAACTGGCCTAATAAATGGACTTGGCCGTACGTCATAGCGGTGCCAGGCAACCGAGTGTGCGCAGTAGCACTCAAATATGTAGTTGCTAGGATATTGTGCTTTTTTATTGTTAATACGTTTCTGTGGGATGCCAGGCAAGGAATTAGTATGCACGAGAATAAAAATGTGTTTTCCTTGGTCGTTATCGCTCGAAATCCGATCCAGAAGGAAGACGTGTTCTTTTCGTTATAGACTGATTTCGCTTCGCCTCATGCATTACGATAAACATTTTCATCTACTTCGCTTCCCTTTCCAGTTAGACTGCAAAACAGTCCTTTTTTTTGCGTCGGACTGTCAAACGCATGCGCGCGGTCTTTGAACATCGCGCGGACACAGCGGCAAAATGAGTGCGCGTGCGCCAACCTGCTCACTCATTTCCATACAAACATAATGGCGGCAATTCAAAATTCCCGGAATTTGTTTTCATTTCGTGTGGATAAGGCCGTCACGGAACAGATAAGGTTTTTACCTTGGAAACAATTCCGAGAGAGACTCTTCTTTCACATATCTTTTTTAGCAAACTAATTATCTTTCCCACAATAGTGAATTTATCGTTCGAAGTCGAGCGACTCGTAAGTGAAACACGAAAACATAGCTCAAAGAGTTCATGTTTCACTTACGATCGCTCGACTTCGAGCGATAAATTCACTATTGTGGGAAAGATAATTAGTTTGCTAAAAAGATATGTGAAAGAAGAGTCTCTCTCGGAATTGTTTCCAAGGTAAAAACCTTATCTGTTCCGTGACGGCCTTATCCACGCGAAATGAAAACAAATTCCGGGAATTTTGAATTGCCGCCATTATGTTTGTATGGAAATGAGTGAGCAGGTTGGCGCACGCGCACTCATTTTGCCGCTGTGTCCATCGCGCGCGTATCCGAAAGACTCTCGCTGTAATAAACCTGCAAATAGCGGCGTGAAAGATCAGGCTAAAAATCCCCCTGAGCTGCTTTTGCAGGCTATACGCGTGCTGCGAGCTTGAAAATATTTCGTGACGTCTTCTTAGCAACGGCTTGATTGAGAATTGGTCTGTTGCCCGGCACCGCTTTGTCTTCAAAGAAAAGTGCCGGCTTGGTGATAGAGACGCTGGTTGCTATGGTAATATTCAAATGAGCCATTTCAGTTACATGCACGCTATCCACTGTCATAATTTTACTCTCGGCGGTTATTTTATGTTTAAGGGACATAAATTAATTATATAAAGGTATAACGAACTTATGTGAAGACACTGAAGGGAAAAAGGATATTTTAAGACATGATTCAAACGTTTCAATTACAAATTAATTTACGTGCAAGGATTCGAAGAGCATGAAAGAAACCGCTAAAATTAATCAACTAATAGGCCAATTTCGATATATTAAAATTCTAACTTGGCTACGAGGCTTAGGGGAATAAAACAAAAGAAATGATTTATTCATCCCTCAACCTCGATGTGATTTCTTTTTGATTTCTTTTGTTTTATTCCCCTAAGCCTCGGAGCCAAGTTAGAATTTTAATATATCGAAATTGGTATATTGCCACAGGCAACTAATTGCCACAGGCTTGTACGGTTTGGCATGGTTTCCTCACGAAATAAGTAAAATTCAGTAAAAGGAAAATATTACCTATAAAACTCAAGTAGTCCATAAAGAAAATAAGTAAAATACTATTTCAGTTGTTCTAAGGAGCACGGACCACAAAGTTACAATGAAAGGAACTTTGAATTATCTGGCTATATTAATTAAACATATTTATCCCATTCCATAGTCAAGCCAAAAATAACTTACGAGATCTTCAAAACCAACGTAGCTGAAATTATTTTATCATTTTATGCCTCACAAATACCTTAACTATATATTTTTTCAGCGGCTACTAGGCCAGGGAAGCTTTTTTAATCACAAAAGCTAGAACACTTGAACCCCATGGCCTTAACATCCGCGAAGAAAGATATTAGATATTTAGTTTCCCTACATTATTTTATTCTATTGTTTTACTGTCAATCTATGTTATCTCTCTGACGTATTTCCGTTATTACGCAAAAAATGTTAGTAGCTACTATATAACACGTATATCAATGTAAAATTTCCTCATTGTACCTGAAGAAGACTGGTTTGGCCAGTCGAAATATAGTACTTAAAAAACTTAAAAATCTACGTTGTATCGGTCTCTGCTTCTACAGTATATTTTCACTAACAAGTTTAGTGAATGAAAATTATGAATAATTCTCTACAGAGAAGACCAAAATCTCTAAAAATCGCTATAAAATCAGTAAATAGTCGCTAAGTCTTGGGAAAGAAATATTTAGTAGCTGCTAAAATTCGCAGCTACTATAATATGATAATAGCACTTTTAAAATGATTGAAAATCAATAAAACTATCCGAGAAATGGTCAGCCAAATTATAAATTGTATTTCCGTCTTAGCTTTGCTTTACGAGCGAGAATATCATGTACCGTCCAGTTTAAAACTGTTTTCAATCACAGTGTTGTAAGCATATCAAATGAGGGGTGGCGAATGGTAAATTCGAGACTCTTTGCAAGACGAGATTAGCGTTTTTCTCTGCGAGACCATAGCCTGCGAGCTTGCTCGCAGGCTAGCGAGACCGAGACTTTTTGAATTTTTAAATGGCGAGACCTAATTGAGACTTTGCGAAAAAATTAAACGGCTTTGCGAAAAAATCGAGACTGCAAGACGTACAGAACCGCTCAAAAAACGAGGCTGCGAGACCTGTGAAATTCGAGTAAAATTTTGCGAGACCATTTGCCATTTGCCAACCCTCAAAAGGTCGCACACACCGACATCTGGCTTGAGCGAGCCAAAAACAATTCTCTTTTTTTTTCACCCAAAAATCTCCCAACTTGGAATAAAACAAATGCGCGCATGCGTACATACCTACAAAGTTCCAACTTATCAATCCTCCCGCTAAAAGTACAATTTTCTTGGCTCTACACGAGAGTTGTCCAATACTCAGCAAAACAGAAATTTCGATTCGTGCGAATGACTGAACAACTTGTCACGACTTATTTTAAACTCAGTTGTCTAACCGATAATTGCAACTCATTAGGACCCATTAGCGGGACATATCATTTTCAATGGCCTTTTTCAACGTAAAAGTTGCCTACAATACAATACAATAATAACAATACAATACATTTATTTGCATTTCACTTTGTCTTGGCCTGGGTACATGTTTCTTGTTAGCCTGCGAGCAAGCTCTCTTGGCGTTTTTGGGGGGAAAAGAGAAAGAGCGGGGGAAAGAGAGCTTGCACTAATGTCTCAGAATTTTGAATTCAACCCCTCAAAACCCCCGCCGTTTCCAGCTTTTGAGCTGTCAAAATTTGGTCAATTGAAACTTCGTGGTGGTCTCAATTTTCTGACGTAACGCAATGCCTTGTATTCGATCTCACACGCTCGAAAGTCGTTTCTCAAAAAGTACTAAACGGGTCGAATCGAAAAACATCTCTATCGATAGGGGTTTCAAAGCGCAGGACAGCTAGAATATTTGTTCCCCGTTTGTTAGAAATTCCGCTCTGAAATTTCTGTTGCAAGATTTTGCATATTTACCCCCCAAAAAACCCAGAGAGCTTGCTCGCAGGCTAGTTTTCTTGTTGTGTATGTGGGTCCCAGTTAAACGGTTATTGTCGATTCGTATACGACCCCGCATACGGATGGATAATTTAATTCCGGAAAAAATCACTTAAGATCGCTCAACACACGTGTTCAGGGGATAAAGGAGTCTGGGTAATTGTCGAGAGTCGAGAGTAACATGTCGAGAGTCGAGACGGCTGAAATGTCGAGAGTCGATAAATAGTCAATAACTCTATCAATCGATAATTAATGATGAAATGTATCACGGATATAGTCGAAATATCTTCGGATCTTCCTCTGGAATTTTCGTAAGTCTTCGTCAATCTTCGGATTGTTATCTCATATCAAGATGCTCATATTTAATGAAAAATAGACAGAATCTTTCAGTAAAATAAACAATGGTTTCACATAGTTTCACATGTAGCTCGTTCTCGGCACATCAAAGGCCGATAGTAGGTGATATCATCTATTTCCCACGGCTTTTTCTAAGCATTTTTGTTTACGTAAAATTATTCCGCAAATCGTTGTCATAATTTTGCAGATTTGTTAATTACAAGCTCCTAACGCCAAATAGTTGTACCTTTTTTGTCATCATACCTATTGCTGTTGCTATAACCTATTTTAAAACTGAAATGTCTTCCAAGCAAAGCCGGGTAGCGTGCGAAAGAGAAAGTGACTGGGTACTCTTATCGTAACAATGTCCGGAAACACACGCACTACACAAGACTAACACAGTCACCGTGAAATCTCCATTTGCGGCATTTACGCTTATTTTAGCCATTTGAAACTGCAAAGCACTGTTACAAAAGATAAGTTATTTTTGTATAGTTATTTGTACCTTCCAGCCATAAAATGAATATTAAGCCATTGGAAAATGGAACATTGCAAGGAAAGGGGTTATGGCCGGGGAATAGCGCCGCTAGAAAATCGGCGAGCGAAGCGCGGCCTGGAGATCGCCTGGGACTTTAGTTTATCAATTGATTAATTATCGATTTATAGAGTTATTGACTATTTATCGACTCTCGATATGTTACTCTTGACTCTCGACCTAGTACTCTCGACTCTCGACAATTACCCAGACTCGGGGATAAAGTGCTTTATTTTAGCCTGTATACATAAACCCACTTGAAGGTAAACACTATAAATGCTCCCATGGCAGAGGGAGGGTGGGTAAACAATAAGAAGAGTTGTCAATCCAACAATTGTATCTCACAAGCCGCCTAAGGCCCCGATCAAACGGTCACAACATTTGTCACACCATTCTCTCAACATTTGTTGTGAGCCGATGTTGAGGCCGTTTGACCACCCCTCGCAACAATGTTGCCCGAGGTGTTGAGACGAGGCTGAATTCTTTTAAACTTTGTCTCAACATCTTCACAACATTTCTTTTGTTCTTGAAATGTCGAGAGGTTGTTGAGGCCGTTTGACCGGGCATGAGCTGGCATGGCCTCAACATCTCACAACATGTCTCAACAAATGTTAAGAGAATGTTGTGACAAATGTTGTGACCGTTTGATCGGGCCTTGCATTGACTATAACTGAACATTTTTCAACACGTTGCTTGTTGTGGGGTAGTCTCCTTTGCAGCCGTTATTTGCATGGGTCGTCAAATAACGGCTGTGGCCCAGTTGAAAGGTTGTCGAATCGCTCGATTCGTTCTATTAAAAATTAAAATAGGCTACTCGTGAATCTGATGGTTTGCATTCCAACACAATATGGTCTATTGAACTCCAATGAAAATTCACTAAACCTCTTACTAAAGGATGTCACAAGACAGTGCCTATCCCCACCCCTACCCCCACCGTTCATGTATACCACCTGTCTCTGATCGATGAATCACCTAACTATGTTGAAATGTTTCCTGTTAGATACTTTCATCTGTTTGTTGTCAATTGAGCAGTCCAAACACTTCGTAATTTGTCACAGTAAAATTCTGAGCCCCTGTGAAGAATGCTCTATGCTGTCCTGGGGGACATTCGTACGAGTTGCCGAGATGACATTGACTTGAAGTATTTGTGTTTGCATTCCCTGAGATGTGTAGGTCGTGCCCTCCACCAAACGTTGGTCCACAGCTGCTACCACAGTAGATAGCCTGATCTTTAAGTTGACTCTTGATCAGTGGCATTTTAGTTGGTCCCAGGCCATGCGGGTTGGCCATACTAAACAAGAAAGCTTGTGAGCATGTTGTGTAGCTTCCATGACCTGTTGATGAGATGGAGGGGTAAGGAGTTTGGCTTAGAGATAACCTCTTGTACAACAATCGAAAGTGTGTAGTTGTTTCTGTCAAGTTTCTTTATATGTACGGAATCTGCAGTTATTTTACTCCCCCTGGATAGGATGCCGGTCCATTCGCAGATTAACCCCAGCATTTTTTGTCAGGTTGCCCCAACAATTCCTATAACCGACTGTGAGAGGAGTAAAGTGTCTTGTGAATGTCGAAGAACAGAACACAAGAACCCGGCCCAAGTGGACCGCTATTAGTCCCTCCTTTCCCTTAGTTCGTCAGGCGAGAAGCGAAAAAAGCGAGAGGAAAACTGAATGGCCGCATCTATAAATTAATTCTAAGCTGCGCTATAAAATTTATATCTGTTCGGTCATTCTATAGGGGAACTTTAGACTTCACGAATTTATTAGGGCTTTTTTAGTCATTTCCCGAAAACCTCAGCTCTTCCTTGCTGATTTTTCCTTTCCGAAAATCCTAGCTGACCTTTTTTTGTACCCAAAACTAAATTTTTATCTCTCCGATAATAGGCATTAATTTTCTCATATTAAGAAAGTTCGAGATGGTATTTCCCTAAAGAAAACTCCAAACTTTAATCCGAATATCTGAAGAGATTATAGGCCTTCCGAACAGATATTTCACCGAAACGATCCGTTGGGTGACCCTGAAAAAGCGATTATTGTCACATGACTGCGGGCGGTATAAAGATAGGCTAATGGATGACACAAGGGTGACGAATTGAGGCATGACCTGACCAGCTGACGTGTGACACAGTGATGAGTTCGCAGTCGTAATTTGGGTCGTCATGCAACGCTTCTCCCAGAAGGTTTGCGTGAAAACCTTAATAACGGCTGCGAAGGAGACTACCTAGCCTGCGTCGCAGACGGACTTGACCGCCGGCTACTAAAACCTAAAGACTACCAAGCCTTTGCAGTCAATTCGTCAAGTGGTTTTGTATCTGAAACATACGAAAACAGCTTGCATGCCTTGGATACATTTGAAAAACGAACATTTTGATAATAACACCGGACTTTTGTTACGATCCAAGTTCCTCTAGTATAACCAACATCAGACGTCACGAACGATGGTTACACTGTAACAAACTAATGGAACGTTAACAAATGTTGTGCAGTTTCTAAATGAGATGTAATGAGAAGGGAGACTCAAGGGAGGGAAGGGTGCTTGAATGAATGTGCACTGATTACGACCTTTCATCCATCAGTTTACTTACTGTTCCACGAAATTTCTGTGAATCCTCCAAAAATATTGCTTCCACTCTGCACAATGGTGACCGTGGGTCCTTTGTTATCACATTTGGAATGAAAGGTGCCAGAAGCGAAGCCATCTCGAGAAGCTCGGAACAGAACACGCCATTTGCCGTCTTGTGGTGGCAACCAACCTTGCAACACGCTTCGATGCCCTTCATTCGTCAGAATCACCGACTCTTCAAATGGTACTTCAACTGCAGGTTTACAAGGCCTTAACTCGTCAATTATTCCCTGGATCTGATAGAATTCAGCTTCATCCTGGAGTTCCTTTAGAAATGTGGCCCCTTCTGGCAAAGTTAATTTCCATTGCGAAGATAATTGAGTATAAACCGGAAGTGAGTTCCATCTCGGTCGATGAAGAACGAGCCATCTTCAGAAGGTTTCATCTCAAACTTTCCTGAAAACATGGCCGCCAGCATCGAGTTTGGATCTTTGGTCAGCGTTTGAACGCTTGTTGTGAAGGTGTGACCGCCGACATTGAGTTTTACGGTCGAGGAAAATTGAAACAGTTTCTTCGAGTTGCGTCGATCAGTTTCCTGCTCCTGGTGAAGTCTTGTTGCTTCTCGCTGCAAGATCTCGCACGCGTCTTTGATGTGAAATTCTGCGGCTGCCCAAGCGCTGGTTTCTGAGTTGATCTTCTTTTTCAAGGCTTTGTTTGCTCATGCTTACTTTTGACTAACAAAATTCAAATTTTCCTGTGGTCAAGTATGCAAATTTCGAAACAATTGTTTCCGACACACTTGGCTTCGTCGCTTCCAACCTGTTCCAACAGAAGAATTTTGCTTACAGTGAAACGAAAATACAATTCAGATAGCCCAATGAAGTACTGCACAATAAAATGCATCTTTCGATTCGCTCCGAGCGAAAAAATTTCCCTTCAAACGAACCGAAAATGCAGCTGATTGAAACAAAGTGACTTCGCGCGACAATTTCAAAAATCCCGTGCGGGGCATGGTTTGGGCTGCTAACGGCCGCGATGCGCTGAATGGCTGATTTTAATCGATGTAATCTCCGCAAAGAACACATATTGGTATGATGTAATAGTATCAAAGTAACGGCCTGTTTATATGAAGAAAAGTTGTCCCGGGTAGGAGGGTCAAGATTGAATAAAGTTGTTGTTGTTGTTGTTGTTGTTGTTGTTGTACCCTCCATACCGAGTAACCCCGGACCCTTTACACTAGGTAGAGGAGTAAGGCAAGGATATCCTCTTTCCCCTTACCTGTTTATAATAGCACTAGAGGTCTTTGCTATAAAAATAAGAGATGATGAAAATATTCAAGGATTCACAATTGGACAAGAAAAAATCAAACTCTCTCTTTTCGCAGATGATTTGACCTGCTTTCTGAAAGATAAGCTATCTTATAGTAACCTATTTCGCACTATTGAGGATTTCGGGGAATGCTCTGGATTAAAAGTTAACCACGAGAAAACTGAAGTCATGGCCCTTGGTTGCAACACTCTTGAGGAAGATTTTTCTGATACGTATAATCTTTGCGGGGTAATCAAGATTTTAGGGGTTTACTTTGGCTATGACGAAAACCAAAAGGATGATTTAAACTTTAGAAAGACTTTAAAATCAATCAAGAAAACGATCAATTTGTGGAGATGGAGAGGTCTTTCCCTCTTGGGGAGGATACAAATCGTTAAAACCTTTGCCATCCCCAAGCTAATGTTCAGAGCTTCTGTCATTCCAATGTCTACCGGGCTGATTAAAGAAGCAAATTCAATTATTTACAATTTCGTCTGGAACGGGAGAGACAAGGTAAAACGAAATGCATTGACGTCAGATATCGAGAAAGGCGGCTTAAACATGCTTGATATTGATTCTATGATTCGAACAAAACGAGTAATATGTTTAAAGAAATTTTTTAGAGGACTATCAAAGCCATTGGAAGACAATTCTACATAAATATCTTTCACCAGTTGGAGGTAGTTTTGTGCTGCACTGTAATTTTGCCACCTCGAAATTGAAACTCAACCTACCGATCTTTTACAAACAATGTTTCGATGCATGGTCAGATTTAAATGATAAAGTACCAAGCTCATCTCAGGATATTGGCAATGAGATTATTTGGAACAATAAGTTTATCTGCATTGATAAAAAATCTATATATCGGAGAGATTCTTGTGAACCTAGGCTTTTTAAAAATAGGAGATTTATTCTCGGCCAATGCTAATCCATTAAGGACTAACCCCGAACAAAGTTTCTTTATTATGAGCATTGTTAACTCAATCTCACCACAGTGGCGGTTGAGTGTTAAAAATGTTATTATCGCGCCAGCTCCAGTCCCTAGTATCCCTCCTATTATGATTGAGGACAACTTGGTTCCAGTTCTCGATGTTTCTTCTAAACAAATCTACCAGCGTTTCTTGGAGAAAAAGCAAGTTACGCCCACTGCCAAACATAAATTAACGAACGATTATCCGAACACCGTTATAGATTGGAAGAAGGTTTATTCTTTAGCCTTCCGTACTACCTTAGAATCGAAACTCAGGGAATTTCAGTATAAGATTTTAAATCGCATTGTTTTTACAAATGATAAACTTTTTCGTTTTGGAATAATCGATTCACCCGATTGCGTTTTCTGCGAAGAAGAAGTGGAATCCATCGAGCATTTACTCTTTTCCTGTAAGATATCCTCGGATTTTTGGAAACATGTCTTGTCCTGGCTACGAGACAATAATATTTACGTTGGAACCTTGAAGGATTCAGATTTGGTTTTTGGGAAGTTTGATATTAAAGACGATTTTATTTTGATCAATCACATTCTGTTGTAAGGCAAATTTTACCTTTACTCAAGGAAATGTCAAAATAGCATGCCTTCTCTCCGAGGCTTTATCGCTAGGACAGGTCGTGTTTATAAGATTGAGCTCCATATTGCCAGGAAAAGAGATAAACTAATTCATCATTTTAAAAAATGGGAAAAATTAATTCATACATTTGCTAATTAGGTAAATTATAGTAACAATAGTATAGGTATTATATAGATCATATTGCTGTAGTAGCCTGTGTGAGTGTGGTGTGTGCATGTGCATGTGTGTGATTTGTATTTTGTATGCTTGTTTGTATACCGCTTTGTAACATGCTGAAAATGAAAAAAATAAAAAAAATCTTTAAATGAAAAAAATAAAAAAATAAAAAAAAGAGTAACCCCGGGCGAGAGAACTTTCCATACATTTCTTTATAAATAGCAGCGAATCGTTTACATGAGAAATCGCAAAGTTGGCACTCGCTTTGAAGATAGGGTGACCCTGGGGGGCGGGCCAACTTTTTTCCAGAACGCTGCAGAACGAAAGCCAGGCAGCGACTCGGCTCGCTTCGCTCGCAAATTTTCTTCAGGAGCCTGATCTCAGCCTAATACTCAGCAAAACAGAAATTTCGATTCGTGCGAATGACTGAACAACTTGTCACGACTTATTAAACTCAGTTGTCGAATCGATAATTCAGCCAGTTTTACCAAATAGAAAACGTTTTCCGTGTTTCCATAGAATTATTGTAGCACGAGCGAAGTTTAGGAGAACGAGAAATGCTGTGGAAACAAGAGCCGCAGGCGAGTGTTTCCACAGCAATTTCGAGTTCTCCCAAACTTTCACGAGTGTTACCATGACTCTATAGGAAAACGTTTTCTATTGTTTTTATGAAATAAAACCACGATTCAATTTTCTGTGTTTCCATATAGAGTTATGGTAAATGGTTTTGAGCCAATCAGAGCGCGCGTAGTATCTTGTTTATTTCATAAAAGATGATGGAAATTCTAACGTTAAACAATTTATTTTCAAACTGCAGTATAAGTAATAGCGACTACAAAACACATCGACATCGACGATTATTATATTGCCAGAACGGGTGACCTTTTAAATTCCCAAAGGAGGGTGTAGTGTGATAAGGCAGACTGTTTTACAGTTGAAAGTTTTATAAAGTTGAAAACAAAAAAGCTAACAGTGATTAACGCAAACTAAACTCATTTCAACGGTGGGCTTGTACCTAAATCGACAGGTCATTCTTTGTGCATCATTTATTATTGCAAAATAGCGAAATTATATGTGTTGTATGGGAATTCAACGGATAAATTGTTCTTGTTGTAATGTCCAATGTAAAGCACTGTCTATAGCGCGACATCATACGACTGGCACAGTTGGGGGGGGGGGGGGGTATTTTAAAATGCAAAATTTATATCTGCAAAGTGCAATAATCGTTACACAACATGGCCTAAGGCGCCCTTCTGACAAGCTGGCACCAACACAAACTGGCCCACCAACACCGTAACGTTATATTTTTCAACGGCTACTAATTAATATAGCGAATATATAGCGATGTCATGAAAAACTCTACATTTAATTTGCTTAGAAGTTTCAGTTGAGAACACCAAAATCTCTAAAAATCGAAAAAAATCGCTAACTTTTAAAAATAGCCGCTAAATTTAATGATATCCCAAATACCACATGGATACACTTTTAGGAACGATTACAAATAAAAATTCGAGAAAGCAACTGCAAGCTGACGTTTGCCGTAGAACGCGGTGCGTCTTAATCTCTCTGTACCGACCAGTTCAAAACTGCTTTCATACGGTTGCATACGTATACACCGACCAGTCTGGCTTGAGCGAGCCAAAAAAATTCACACGAAAATAACTCAACTTGGAATAAAACAAATGCATACATACCTACAATTCTCCCGCTAAAAGTACAATTTTCTTGGCTCTACACGAGAGTTGTCCAATATACTCAGCAAAACAGAAATTTCGATTCGTGGCGAATGACTGAACAACTTGTCACGACTTATTAAACTCAGTTGTCCAACCGATAATTGCGTCTCATTAGCGGGACATATCATTTTCAACGGCTTTTTTCAACGTAAAAGTCTGCCTGGGTACATGTTGCTTGTTGTGTATATTACACCTTTTGCTGTCCATTAGCAGAAAATATAAATTCATTTGTGTGAATAGTTAGACAATAGCGTGGAAATATTTTCATTTACACCAAAAGATCATTCATTTACGCGAAAATAACTTCATTAACGATTTTAGCATAAGCAGTAACATTCAATAATATTAACAGACAAACATTTGCATCCTTGGACATTTATTAGCTCAAAATGTACTTTCATTTGCGCAATAATCAACTTCAATAACAGTAATGTGCAAACATTTTTGCCTGTGAGCAGGCTCTCGTGTTTGGTTTCCCCAAGTTACGAGTTAAACGGTTATTGTCGATTCGTATACGGATGGATAATTTAATTACGGAAAAATCACTAAAGATCACACAACACACGTGTTATGGGAGGTAAAGTGCTTTATTAGCCTGTATACATAAGCCCACTTGAAGGGCAACAATAATGCTCCCATGACAGAGGGAGGGTGGGTAAACAATTGGGTGCCGCACTAATACAAATGTCCCCCACGGTACCCGGCAAGCTTATCGCCCTTGGTAATTTAAAAAAAACATCAATTAAACTAACAACAGATCACCAGTCAGACGTAGTTAAACACGAATATTATAATTAATAATATAATTCTAATATAATTCTAACCATTATTCATGACCAAGAGAACCTTATATTTTCTTGTCCTGACTCATAAAGAAGAGTTGTCAATCTGATTGTATCTCATTAGCCTAACTATAACTGAACATTTTTCAACACGTTGCTATTGTGGGGTAGTCTCCATTACAGCCGTTATTTGCATGGGTCGTCAAATAACGGCTGCGAAGGACACTAGTTGTGTGGCCCAGTTGAAAGGTTGTATGATCGTTCGATTCGTTCTAAAATTAAACTAACCTACTCGCGAATCTGATGGTTTGCATTCCAACACAATATGGTTTATATATATTCCAATGAAAATTCACGAAACCTCTTACTAAAGGATGCCACAAGACAGTGCCTATCCCCCACCCCTACCCCCACCATTCATGTACTACCTGTCTCTGATGAATCAACTAGCTATGATGAAATGTTTCCTGTATGATTCTTTTCATCTGTTTGTTGTCAATTAAGCAGTCCAAACACTTCGTAATTTGTCACAGTAAAATTCTGAGCCCCTGTGAAGAATGTGCTCTGCTGTCCTGGGGGACATTGATACGAGTGGCCGAGATTACTATAACTTGAAGAAGTTGTATTTGCATTCTCTGAGATGTGTAGGTCGTTCCCTGCATCAAACACTGGTCCATGGCCGCTAATACAGCAGATGGCATATTGTTGATTCTTGATCATTGGCATTTTTAGTTGGTCCCAGTCCTTGCGGGTTGACCATACTAAACAAGAAAGCTTGTGAGCATGTTGTGTAGCTTCCCTGACCTGTTGATGAGATGACGCCTTATATCAATGTTCACAGAATTCAAGGTATATATGTTATTTGTACTTAAACTAGAGATACGTGTTTCGCAGGACCTCGCGAGGTATGCCGGGTAAGATGCATTTTGGGTGGATGGGTAAGTGGTTTGTCGTTCTTCTGACAGTCTGTCTGTATTGTTTTCTTCCAGTTTCTGTTCGTATTCTGTAAGCAGTATTTTTTCAAAGTGAGCGAAAAACAATTAACACCAGGACAAGAGGACAAGAGGATTCAAACCTGGGCCGTCACGAATAAAGAAATAAAATACGACCGTATAACTGAGTTCACATGGGCTCAGTAGGCCGACAAAAGTACTAAAACCTTACGGATCCTTGGGTTCCAAACTGCAACAAATGCCAACAGTTCTCCAGAAAGGACGCGTGAATTGTTCTCAAAGGAGTTTGGCTTAGTATTACAATCGAAGGTGTGTAGTTGTTTCTGTCAAGTTTCTTTATATGTACGGAATCTGCAGTTATTTTACCCCCCCCCCCCCCCCCCTGGGTAGGATGCTAGTCCATTCGCAGATTAACCCCAGCATTTTTGTCAGGTTGCCCCAACAATTCCTATAACCGACTGTGACGAGTAAAGTGTCTTTTCGAAGAACACAACACAAGGACCTGGGCCAAGTGGACCGCGAACAGTCTCTCTTTCCCCTTAGATCGTCAAGCGAGAAGCGAAAAAAAAGCGGGGGGAAAATGGCCGCGCGAAAATTGGGCACGAGACTCGCAGGAAAGAGACGCGCCCAATTTTCGCGGGGCCAGTTTTTTCCAACCGATTCTCTGAACCTACAAAAAGCCACCGCGCTTCCACGGAAAAAACATAGCTAGGCATGGATGCGCTTTAAAAATTACTACAATCTGCGTATGCGAAAACAGACGAGAGTTCATCAGAGGTTGCCATTTTTAATTCCCTCTCCGTAATCACTGTTGTTTTAAACGTAGAAATAACGTTTAAATTTGTTTCTCTCTACCATAGGATTGTAGCTTATATTTCGCTATATTTTGTGTCAAAATCGATATGCATACTTTTAAACGCAATCAATATATTACGAAATTACACTTATCTCCATAGACTCTGAATTAAAAATATACATTCAGACTAACAGAAGCTCGGATATAAGGAACAAACCGGCTTAGTACAGAGTGCCTAGTAGTCCTAGTTAGCAAGCTCTCTGGGGGCGGAGGGTGGGGATGAGGAAGGAGAGGGTGAAAAGAGAGCTTGGCAAAGGACGGTCTCAGTATTTTGCCGAATATCTGCGCTCAAAAAGTCAACGAAAAATGCTGAATTGGTGGAGACTAATTAAATTGATGACGTCTTCTTAGCCAAACATGCGCACTTCCTCCCCGCGCCCCCAACAGAGCTTGCTACGCAGGCTACAGTGTACCCATTTTCTCTTTCTCTTGTCTTTTCTGTGTTTAAGCAGCCAATCAGAGTCGAGGAGAAAAGGGGTCGCGATTATTGGTGCTGACCAAAAGGATCGCGGTCACTGGGGATGATCACTTATTTTCGTGAGTATTTTAAATTTTCGCGATGTAGCTAAATAAAAAACGCGAAAAAAAGACGATATTTTTGCAAAATTGTAAAGGCTTTGAACCTTTTTTTCTCTGAAATCTCGAAAAGAAAGCCTCGCGAAATACGGATCTGTCGATTTCGCGAAATTAAGTACGCGCGAAAATTAGTGAGAATAAGATATTTAGGCAATTTGGGTCGTTAGTCACGCAACGTTTCTCCCAGCAGGCTTCCGTGAAATGCGAAGGAGACTATAAAATTCATCAGGTGGAGATTAGTGATGGCCATCTGATAACACCCAGTTTTGTATTGCACTGAAACATAGGAAAACAGCTTGCATGCCTGATTGCATGTTAAGAAACAGCCACACAACTTGGATATACGAACATTTTGATAATAACACCAGAGTCATCGGACTATTATTACTGATTAGTACTATCCAAGTTCCTCTTATAACCAACATGTACATCAGATATCACCCATCACGAACGTATTTTAGTCCCATTAAACCATGGTTGCACTGCTAACAAGTAAAATTAAATTGCGAAGTACGTTCAACAAATTGTTGTTGCATTTCTGAATGAGATGTAAGTGAGAAGGGAGACTCAAGGGAGAGGAAGGGGTGCTTGAATGAATGTGTACTGAATTACGGAACCTTTCATCCATCAAGTTTACTTACCCTACTTTTCCACTGGGATTTCCTGTGAATCCTCCAAAAATGTTGCTTCCACTCTGCCACAATGGTGACCGTGGGTCCTTTGTTATCACAGTTGGAATGAAAGCGTGCGTGCAGCGAAGCTATCTCGAGAAGCTCGGAACAGAACACGCCATTTGCGGTCTTGTGGAAGGCAGGCCAACCTTTGCAAACACGCTTCGATGCTCGTTCATTCGTCAGAATCACCGACTCTTCAAATGCGGTTAGGTTTACGTGCTTCAACTTGCAGGTTATAGAAGGCCTTAACTCGTCCCACTCTATTCCCTGGAACCTGATAAAAATTCAGCTTCTTCCAGGAGACAAGTTCCTTTAGAAAGTAGCCCCTTCTGGGGCCAAAAGTTTAAATTTCCAGTGCGGAGATAATTGAGTATAAACCGGAAGTGGGTTCCATTCTCGGGTCGATGAAGAACGAGCCATCTTCAGAGGGTTTCATCTCAAAACTTCCCTGCAAAAACATGGCCCGCCAGCATCCGAGTTTGGATCTTTGGTCAGCGTTTGAACGCTTGTTGAGAAAGGTGTGACACGCCGACATTGAGTTCACGGTCGAGCTGAACAAGTGAACATGATGCAGTTTCTTCAAACAATGGCGTCGATTGTTCCCTGCTCCTGGTGAAGTCACCGTGTTGTTTCTTTGCTGCAAGATCTCGCCCCACGCTTCTTTGATGCGATTTTCTGCGTCCGCCTAAGCGCTGGTTTCGGGGTTGATCTTTCTTTTTCAAGGCTTTGATTACTCTTGTTCACTTTGAAACTACTGAAGAAAGAAATGGTTCTTCTGGACTCAAAAACAACCAGCCACAGCTGATCACGTGACATACATGAAAGGAATCAGATCATCAGAAAGTGGAAAGTGCAGTCGAGCGTGATTTATTCCTTCGCGAGCGCGTGAGGTTTGCCACAAACAAGTGTCAGGCGGGATCACAGTAGTTTAATTTCGGTTGATGTTTTTCTTTCTTTCTTTCAACTTTTCTCTCATTCTTTTTTCTTTTTTTTTTTTTCTTTCTTTCTGTCGTATTTGTTTATTTATTTGTTTGTTAGTTTGTTTATTTGTTTGTTTGTTTGTTTATTTGTTTATTTGTTTGTTTAAAGGTTTCTGTAACTGTGTATTATTGGCACATTTAATTTTCACCAAATCATCACAATCAGTTTAGGATGGTGACTGTAAGTTGTGATGTAACAAGTTATAATACGTATTTGCCTTTGAAAAGAATTTCTGTTCGACCTGAATCGAATAATCTACATTATCAAAGTTATTGACACTTGAATAAATGTTTCATTCATTCATTCATACATTCATAACTAGGACGTACGACAGGAGCATATCACGACGTACGGTACTAAACACAATGAAACAACCAACACCCGCCCCGAACACCGAACCCAAATAGCCCTGATCGGTAGAGGTCTCTCGTAACCAATCACTCCCACTCTTCACATTCTCCAATCTCCAGACCCAGAGTCAACAGGTCTCCTCGGTCAGGCGGTAGTCGTCGCCGACGACCCGCTGACCGAGGAAGGATACCGTGGACTCTGGGTACGAGATTGCACATTCTCTCAAAAGTGAACAGCCTGTGCAGGAGCCAACCCCCGACCCCAAGGAGTTTTTTTTTGCCTTCGCGGCCAAGCGCGATGTACACGTAGGGCCCTGGGCACGATTCGCGCGGTTATGCTTTTCGGAGACGTCATGAAAATTCGCGCCAAATCTAGTGCGCAGGAAGGGAACGCCTGGGTAACTAGATAGGTAGCTCCCGTTAACCTGTCACGTGCAGAGCCCAAACACTTCGTAATCTGTAACAGTAAATGTTTTCACTCCTGCTAAGAACGTCGCCTGCTGTCCCGGAGGAGCGTCAAAACAAAAGCCAAGATGACTATAACCTGAAGTATTCCTGTTCACCTTTCCTGATATAACCTGTAAGTCCCGATTGCCTCCAAACGTTGGTCCCAGGCTACAATCACAGTAGAAGCCTTTCAGTTGATTCTTGTTGATTGGCATTTTAGTTGGTCCCAGGCCATGCGGGTTGACCATGCTAAACAAGAACGCTTGTGAGCTTGTGACCCACGTGATCCGACCTGTAAATGAAATTTTACAGCTTTTATTTCTGTCAACTTAATTAACGAAATCTGATTTGAACCAAGTATTGGAATTACGGACAAATCCCGGAGTGACAGCGAGATACGTCGCTACTTCAAAGGCATTCCTGCGAAAAAACTGAGCTAGACTGACACTGTACTGTAACCTCTTCTTTGCGACAAAAATTTATGTCCGGGAAAATGCGTATATAATCTTTGTATCTATAATCTATTTAAGGGGACGGGGTCAACTTTTGTCAGTGGGTACGCATATAGCTCGCAGATAAACGCGAATATTGAAGTTTAGATACAAGCAAGAGAAAAAAAATAAGTTTATCGTCATTGATTAAATTGTCGAAGAAGAGAGGCGGGAAAGGTGTATGCCCTAAATAAAACATTTCTGTGTCAAACTAACCACTTGCCCACGACATTTCTGTGAATCCTCCAAAAATATTGTTTCCACTCTGCACAATCGTGACCGTGGGTCCTTTGTTATCACATTTGGAATGAAAGGTTTCAGTAGCGAAGCGATCTCGAGAAGCTCGGAACAGAACACGCCATTTGCCGTCTTGTGGAGGCAGCCAACCTTGCAACACGCTTCGATGATCTTCATTCGTCAGAATCACCGACTCTTCAAATGGTGTGGTTGGTTTACTTGCTTGAACTGCAGGTTTACAAGGCCTTAACTCGTCAATTATTCCTTGAATCTGATAAAACTTAGCTTCAGCTTCAAGTCCCTTGAGAAATGTTGCACCTTCTGGTAAAATCAACTCTCCGTTACGAAGATAATTGAGTATAAACCGGAAGTGGGTTCCATCTCGGTCGATGAAGAACGAGCCATCTTCAGAAGGTTTCATCTCAAACCTCCCTGAAAACATGGCCGCCAGCATCGAGTTTGGATCTTTGGTCAGCGTTTGAACGCTTGTTGTGAAAGTGTTACCGCCGACATTGAGTTTTACGATCGAAGAAAAGTGATCCAGTTTCTTCGACATGGAGTCAATGTTTCCTTTTAACTTTAGCTGAGCAGACAATAAAACTCTTTTACTGAAGTCTTCAGCAAACCTGGTGACGCATTGGGAAATAATGGAAAAACATTTAGGTCAAGTGAAAGTTTCGATTTGTATAAATTGCTGAACCAGAAAGGAGGGGGCGGGGGGCAACTGGCCTAATAAATGGACTTGGCCGTACGTCATAGCGGTGCCAGGCAACCGAGTGTGCGCAGTAGCACTCAAATATGTAGTTGCTAGGATATTGTGCTTTTTTATTGTTAATACGTTTCTGTGGGATGCCAGGCAAGGAATTAGTATGCACGAGAATAAAAATGTGTTTTCCTTGGTCGTTATCGCTCGAAATCCGATCCAGAAGGAAGACGTGTTCTTTTCGTTGTAGACTGATTTCGCTTCGCCTCATGCATTACGATAAACATTTTCATCTACTTCGCTTCCCTTTCCAGTTAGACTGCAAAACAGTCCTTTTTTTTTGCGTCGGACTGTCAAACGCATGCGCGCGGTCTTTGAACATCGCGCGCGTATCCGAAAGACTCTCGCTGTAATAAACCTGCAAATAGCGGCGTGAAAGATCAGGCTAAAAATCCGCCTGAGCTGCTTTTGCAGGCTATACGCGTGCTGCGAGCTTGAAAATATTTCGTGACGTCTTCTTAGCAACGGCTTGATTGAGAATTGGTCTGTTGCCCGGCACCGCTTTGTCTTCAAAGAAAAGTGCCGGCTTGGTGATAGAGACGCGGGTTGCTATGGTAATATTCAAATGAGCCATTTCAGTTACATGCACGCTATCCAGACTAATATTAATGAAATAATTATTCCTCCTCTGTCATAATTTTACTCTCGGCGGTTATTTTATGTTTAAGGGACATAAATTAATTATATAAAGGTATAACGAACTTATGTGAAGAAACTGAAGGGAAAAAGGATATTTTAAGACATGATTCAAACGTTTCAATTACAAATTAATTTACGTGCAAGGATTCGAAGAGCATGAAAGAAACCGCTAAAATTAATCAACTAATTGCCACAGGCAACTAATTGCCACAGGCTTGTACGGTTTGGCATGGTTTCCTCACGAAATAAGTAAAATTCAGCAAAAGGAAAATTTTACTTATAAAACTCAAGTAGTCCATAAAGAAAATAAGTAAAATACTATTTCAGTTGTTCTAAGGAGCACGGACCACATACTGACACTGACAGGAACTTTGAATTATCTGGCTATATTAATTAAACATATTTATTCCATACCATAGTCAAGCAAAAAATAACTTTCGAGATCTTTAAAACCAACGTATCTGAATAATCATTTTATCATTTTATGCCTCACAAACACCAGTAACACCTCAACTATATATTTTTCAGCGCCTACTAAATTTAGCGAATGAAAATTCTAAATAATCATCTACAGAGAAGACCAAAATCTCTAAAAATCGCTATAAAATCAGTAAATAGTCGCTAAGTCTTGGGAAAGAAATATTTAGTAGCTGCTAAAATTCGCAGCTACTATAATATGATAATACCACTTTTAAAATGATTGAAAATCAATAAAACTATCCGAGAAATGGTCAGCCAAATTATAAATTGTATTTCCGTCTTAGCTTTGCTTTACGAGCGAGAATATCATGTACCGTCCAGTTTGAAACTGTTTTCAATCACAGTGTTGTAAGCATATCAAAAGAGGGGTGGCGAATGGTAACACCTTCGAAACTTTGCAAGACGAGATTAGCGTTTTTATCTGCGAGACCGAGACTTTTTAAATGGCGAGACCTAATTGAGACTTTGCGAAAAAATCAAACGGCTTTGCGAAAAAATCGAGACTGCAAGACATACAGAACCGCTCAAAATAACAAGACTGCGAGACCTGTGAAATTCGAGTAAAATTTTGCGAGACCTGTAATTATTGAAAGACCATTTACCAACCCTCAAAAGGTTGTACACACCGAACTCTGGCTTGAGCAAGCCAAAAACAATTCTCTTTTTTTTTTCACCCATAAAACAAATTTAAAGCGTACATACCTACAAAGTTCCAACTTTTTATCAATCCTCCAGCTAAAAGTACAATTTTCTTGGCTCTACACGAGAGTTGTCCAATACTCACCAATTGACACGACTCGAAAACCGAAATTTCAATTCGTTCGAATTAACAACTTGTCACGACTTATTAAACTCAGTTGTCGAACCGATAATTGCATCTCATTATCGGGACATCATTTTCAACGGCCTTTTTCAACGCAGAAGTTGCCTGGGTACATGGGAGCGGCAAATCCCTAAGTTACGCCGGAGCCGGCGAGAAACAAACAAGAGAACCTGCTCGCAGAGATAGTTGTGGGTCCCAGTTAAACGGTTATTGTCGATTCGTATGCGGATCACGACGATGGATAATTTAATTTCGGAAAAAATCACTAAAGATCTCACAACACTAGCCTGCAAGCAGGCTCTCTTTTGGAATTCGTGCGATGAGCGCGATAAAATAGAGCCTGCTCGCAGGCTATCACAACACACGTGTTATGGGGGGTAAAGTGCTTTATTAGACTGTATACTTAAGCCCACTTGAAGGGCAACAATAATGCTCCCATGGCTGAGGGTGGGTAAACAATTGGGTGCCGCGTTAATACAATTGTCCCAACGGTACGCAGCAAGCTTATCGCCCTGGGTAATTTAAAAAAAAAAACATCAATTAAACTAACAACAGATCACCAGTCAGACGTACTCGAATATTATTATAATATATTGATGTTATTGAACTAGCGTGAGGTCCGTATTGGGAAAATATGGTCGAGTTCTTTTTTGCAAGTTTATGGACCTCGCCTTCGGCTCGGCGAGCCGAAGGCGAGGTCCATAAACTTGAAAAAAAAGAACGAGACCAATATTTCCCAATACGGACCGAACAAGCTAGTTCAATAAAGTTTTTATTATAATGGCTTTTTTAAACATTTG
>MU825411.1:1355947-1389876 GCA_029204205.1 Desmophyllum pertusum | reverse complement strand
CTGATAAATTAATGCAACCATTCTCGGCTAACGCGCGCCGCGCCAAAGCTAAGCATATTCTTGCATTTTCAGGCCGCTTTGCGAAAAGCTTAAGCAAATTTGTCCGCCAGACATGAGGAAAAATGTTTTTACTTAATAGAAAACAGTTTCTTTTGTTCAATGTTTCATAAAAGGAATTCGGCGAAATGAGTTCGTGAGCGGTCCATCTTAGCGGTCCGTATTGCAAAATTCGGACCGCTCAGGGAACCAATCAGAATGCTCCTTTTCATCGTGGACCAGTTTGCCATATAATAAATAATAATATTACTGATAATATAATTCTAACTATTATTCATGACTCGTAAAAGAAGAGTTGTCGATCCAACAATTGCATCTCATTAGGCCTAACTATAACTGAACATTTTTCAACACGTTGCTTGTTGTGGGGTAGTCTCCTTTGCAGCCGTTATTTGGGTCGTCAAATAACGGCTGCGAGGGACACTAGTTGTGTGGCCCAGTTGTAAGGTTGACGAATCGTTCGATTCGTTTCTAAAATTAAACTAACCTACTCGCGAATCTGATGGTTTGCATTCTAACACAATATGGTCTATTCCAATGAAAATTCACGAAACCTCTCACTATAGGTGTCACAGGACGGTGCCTATCCCCCACCCTACCCCCACAATTCATGTACCACCTGTCACAGGACAGTGCCTATCCTCCACCCCTACCCCCACAATTCATGTACCACCTGTCTCTGATGAATCACCTAACTATGTTGAAATGTTTCTGTTAGATCCTTTCATCTGTTTGTTGTCAATTGAGCAGTCCAAACACTTCGTATTTTGTCACAGTAAACTTCTGAGCCCCTGTGAAGAATGTGCTCTGCTGTCCTGGGGGACATTCGTACGAGTTGCCGAGTTTACTATAACTTGAAGTATTTATGTTTGCATTCTCTGAGATACGCAGGTCGTGCCCTGAAACCAAACAGTGGTCCATAGCCGCTACCACAGAAGATGGCATTTTCTTGATTCGTGATCAGTGGCATTTTAGTTGGTCCCAGGCCATGCTGGTTGACCATACTAAACAAGAAAGCTTGTGAGCATGTTGTACATCCTTCCTGATCTGTTGATGAGATGACGCTTCATATCAATGTTCACAGAGTACAAGGTATATATATTATTTGCACTTAAACTAGAGATACGGAGAGGTACGTGTTTCGCAGGACCTCGCGAAGGTATGCCGGGTAAGGTGCATTTTGGGTAGAGGGGTAAGTGGTTTGTAGTTCTTCTAACAGTCTGTCTGTATTGTTTTCTCCCAGTTCTGTTTGTATTCTGTAAGCAGTATTTTTTCAAAGTAAGCGAAAAACAATTAACACGAGGAGGATTCAAAAACCCGGGCCGCCAGAAATAAAGAAATAACGCAGTACGACCGTAACTGACCTTGGCAATACATGGGCTCAGTAGGCCGACAAAATACATAGATGTTATTGAACTAGCGTGAGGTCCGTATTGGGAAAATATTGGTCGAGTTCTTTTTTTGCAAGTTTATGGACCGAGCCGAAGGCGAGGTCCATAAACTTGCAAAAAAAGAACGAGACCAATATTTCCCAATACGGACCGAACAAGCTAGTTCAATAAAGTTTTTATTATAATGGCTTTTTTTAAAAACTTGCTGATAAATTAATGCAACCATTCTCGGCTAACGCGCGCGCGCCAAGCTAAGCATAGTCTTGCATTTTTCAGGCCACTTTGCGAAAAGTTTAACCGAAATTGTCCGCCAGACACGAAGAAACATGTTTCTACTTAATAGAAAACAATTTTGCAAAATACGGTCCGTATGACCAAAATATCGGTCCGTATTGCAAAATACGGACCGCTCAGGGAACCAATCAGAATGTTCCTTTTCGTCGTTGACCAGTTTGCCATTATAATGATAAAACCTTACGGATCCTTGCGTTCCAAACTGCAACAAATGCCAACAGTTTCTCCAGAAAGGCCGCGTGAATTGTTCTCAAAGGAGTTTGGCTTAGAGATAACCTCTTGTACAACAATCGAAAGTGTGTAGTTGTTTCTGTCAAGTTTTCTTTATATGTACGGAATCTGCAGTTATTTTACTCCCCCTCATGCTGGTCCATTCCCAAACTAACTCCAGCATTTTTTGTCAGGTTGCCCCGACAATTCCTATAACCGACTGTGAGAGGAGTAAAGTGTGTTGCCGAAGAACACAACACAAGGACCCGGGCCAAGTGGACCGCGAACAGTCTCTCTTTTTCCCTTAGATCGTCAAGCGAGAAGCGAAAAAAACCGGGAGGAAAAAATGGCCGCGCGAAAATTGGGCGCGAGACTCGCGGGAAAGAGACGCCCCCGATTTTCTCCTGCCCATTTTTTTCCAACCAATTCTCGGAACGTACCATAAGTAGGGTTTGGCACAAGTTGCTCGACAACTTTTCGGCAACTTTTAAGATTTTCGGCAACTTTTAAGATTTTCGGCAACTTTTTAGGATTTTTCGGCAACTTTTAAGATTTTCGGCATACTTTGGACTTTTTCAATCAAAAGGATGTGTATTTTTTTACCTTTTTGGGTGCATTTTATTAGTTTTCGATAGATAATTATACCTTGAAATAACACATGATTGAACTAGTAATACGACCCGACTCACACAACTCCCGGTCACTCCGGTCAGCCACAGCCCACAGGGTACCCATTTATGTATATATGTGCTTTTCAACAAGGTCAGCGGTATCCACATGGCACGTTTTTCAAGATGGCGGACGAGAGTGATTCAAATTCGCAGCTCTTCATCTGGCAGATGAGGGTCCAATTAATCCAATCGCGGAAGCTAAAAGGCTAGGAGCAAATCTCTCTACTCCAAAGAAAGCTAAAATAGCTAGAGAAAGAAAAATTCAAACCAATCCTGCCGGTAAAAGTCGCTCTGAGCGTGGGGAAAATGACCCAAAGTTGAGTTCGTGGCAACGTGTTCAAGAACATAAGGGTGAATACCTCAAAGCAGTTAGTGGGAAATTAAGATGTGAGGCCTTGCAAGGAGACTATTAGTAAGAAATCTAGTACTGTCAAGAAACACATCCAATCCACCAAACATGTCAAGGCAAAGAAGGCTATCTTGGACAGCAAGAAAAAAGACCAGTCAGTACTAGATTTGATCAAAAGGAATGATCAAGCAAAGCATCCCAAAGGTGAAACACTGCCTCTTGATATGCGTGTGTATCGCTTTGAATTGGTCGAATGCTTTTTAGCAGCTGGAATTCCTCTGTCTAAAATTGACTGTCTACGCTCGTTTCTTGAAAGGTATGGGCATAGGCTTACGTCGGAGAGTCACCTAAGAGAGTTAGTGCCTTCCGTTGTTACAAAAGAAAAAGAGACGCTGAAATCAGAACTATCTCAGGTGAATGCCGTTTCAACCATCTTTGACGGCAGCACTCGTTTAGGTGAAGCTTTAGCTATTGTCGTGCGTTTTGTAGACAGGCATTGGAATGTGCAACAAAGGCTTGTGAGACTTCAAGTATTAGCAAAAAGCTTAAAGGCTAACGAGCTAGAGCCCAGATGCTTGATACAAGCCCTGGCAGTTGATTTTTCGATCCAGCCTGGAGCTCTATTAGCGGCAATGAAGGACGGTGCGTCTGTGAACAAGGCAGCACTGCCAGCAAGTCAAGTTCTTTTCCCACAGACTGCTTGATGTTACTTTGCTTCTCACATACAATCGATAATGTGGGCAAGCACTTTCGAGTTCCGTGTTCTGGACACATTCGCTCAATACTGGGTCAGCATGTTCTCGCCACAGTGCAGCCGTGCGCCTTGCCTGGAAGACCAAGACTGGCACTGCTATGCGTACATATAGCCCGACACGATGGTGGAGCAAATGGGAGATGATGAAACACGTACTGGAGTATTTTGGTGACGTGGAGCCATTCCTCCGGGAGAATGATCAGCTTGTTCCTGCAACTAGAGTTCACTTATTGGAGATTTTCAACTCTCCTGCTGACTCTAAAGATCTTGAACTTGAACTTGCTGCTTCTGTTGACGGAGGAAATCACTTTGTGTCAGCTACGTACTATTTGGAAGGGGATGGGCCCCTTATTTTCAGCTGCTACCAGAAATTAGCAACAGTGTCCAATTCAGTAGCCTTGGCCAACTACCCTAATGTTGAAGGAGTTTGCTCGCCGCCAGGCAAATGGAAATGTGCCTGTTTTCAACCAGTTAGTAGCCAGGGCCAAAGCCTGTATCAATCCTGGTTTGCTGTTCTTTCAGCAAAAGTTCAGCCAAGAATTTTATGATATTGTACGTGCTTTCCGTAGTGCAAGATTGTTTTGTCCAGTTCAAGTCCAGCAGCTTCACCCTACAGTTGCTTCTGTGGAAGAGTTAAGGAAGTTTTCCTTCCTTGATGATGACGGTATAATACAAGGGCTCGTCGTCGAACTCCCCCAGTACATGGCCATTGCCGATGGCACACAGCTTTAGAGACCGAGGAAGAGAAGCTACTTTGGTGGTCAAGAAATGAAGCAACCTTGCCCAACTGGTCCTCAGCAGTAAAGAAAGTACTTCTAGTGCAACCGAGCTCTGCCTCTGCTGAACGAGTCTTCAGCTTAATGAAGAATTTCTTTGGGAACCAGCAAGATGCCGCCCTAGAGGAGACAGTGGAAGTTGCGGTGATGCTTCGGTACAACCAAAACCAGAGGAGGAAGGTCGTCATACCTTGAATGGTTGTTTCATGACTGATCGCATTAGTATAAATAATAAATAGGAAGTGACAACCTGATTTGGAACTTTCTTTATCAGCATAAAGCCCCATTTAGACGAGCAATTTTTCATTGACAATTTTTAGTTGACAGTTAACAGTTTTAAACTGTTAACTGTTAACTGTTAAAACAGTTAACAGTTATCATCGCTTTTGTTAGAGAACTTGTAAACATTAGTAGATTAGTACGTCAGAACCCCGGTTTTCACGTATCACAAAATGTGAGGATGTAAATTATGAATATGACGTATTTACCTGCAGTCAGCACGAAAGTAATCTTAAGAAAAAACGCTATTCGAGTTTGAAATAACTTTGAAATAAAGTTTGATAAGAAACAAGGCAAGAATGTGAGAAATTTCAATTTTTTTAACCTAAAAACAAGTTAAAAAAGCTTAAATATCTTGGCAACTTTTCGGCAACTTTTTGAAAAAGTAGCAACTTTTCGGCAACTTTTTGAAAAAAGTAGCAACTTTTCGGCAACTTTTAAGCACTTTTATCGGCAACTTGTGGACAAATTATCGGCAACTTGTGCCAAACCCTAACCATAAGCCACCGCGCTTCCGCCAATAAAAAGACTTAGCTAGACATGGATGCACTTTAGAATTGCTACAATCTACAATCGGTATGCGAAAGAGACGAGAGTTTATCACAGAGGCGCCATTTTTTAAATTCCCTCTCCATAGGATGGTAGCTTTTCGCTTCTTTTTCTGTCAGAGTCGACACGCATACTTTTAACGCATTCGCTACATTCGCTTATCTCCGCTGGCTCATAGACGCTAAATAGAAACTAATTCATTAATGAGAACTTGAATCATTTTTTGAAATCTATTTTTAGCTTTCAGAGCGCTACTTGATTGGTCAGTCCTAGTAACATGATGTCAGAGCTTCGATCAGAAGGACACGAGAAATCCTTCTCTGAGATCATACTTTCTTGTTGAAAATAGATTAATAATACAGTGCAACCCTGGTCTAAAACGAACTCGGAACAACGCGGATTTAACGAACAAACCTTGCACAGAGTACTCGTTTTCTCTTATCTTTCTCAGAAAGAAAGGCTTTCTTTGTTTTACCAGCCAATCAGAATTGTGGCTGGCCAAAGGTCGTGATTATTGGTGCTGACGAAAAGGATTGCGGTCTCTGGGGACAACAACTCAACTGGCACTTGCTCGACAGGACCGCGGTGTTCGTCTCCGAAGACCGAAGTTGCTAAGCAACATGACGTATCTGGCGCAATTGCTCAACCTCGATTCCAGGCTCTCTCTCCTTTTCCTCCCTTGTCGTTGAGTAGTTAGAGACCCTGGTTGCGGCTGGTCACGTGACCACCCAAATTCTGGGTGGTAAAAAAATATATTCGAAGGGAGGGGTGGTAGAGTGTTAGAGTTGTTGCTGTGACAAATCTACCATGAGAGGGTGAGAGCGTTGACTCTGAGTCGCAACTCGCAGACGCAGCAGGTCTTCAAACAACTCGCAAGAAAAGAAAGCACCAAAAACGTTTGTACATATGCTTACATGTGGTTATTCAAGCTTCTACAGGCTTTGCCAGGCCGTTTGCGAAGATCACTGCGATGATCTTTTCTCGGAAACTGCTTGCGTAATTCTCAGAACTGCACAACTACGACGATCGATCGGACGTTTTACAACGGAATTTTGTCCACGGAAGAAAGCCGATCATTTCAAGAATTAAGTTTACATGTAAGCGGCTTGGTATGTGGACAGCTTTAAGGTAACGAGTTTAAGTGATCGTTCAATTGTATTCACTGCAAAAACTGCCGATGAAAAAAATTCCTTCGTACAGTCCGTTTGACATATTTCGTGCCGTACAAGGTTGTTGATTTTCAAGGAACCGCTTCGAGCGGTTGTTGTTGTAGATTTTTTGACACAAGAAAACTATATTATGGTCAAACTAACACAGAATCAGTTAGAGAAAATAGAAAGCTACTCTTTTATCCTAAAATTTTGACTATTTCGCTCCAAATGAATTTGTAAATAAATGCCGTTGTGTTTTAATTTAGTGAGTTCGCAGGGTCAGCTGTGAACGAGCTCGCCAAGCTTATTGTTGTTTTCAAAGTTGGTTTGAGACCAAGGTGTCTGGTCTACAACCTAGTTTAGCTTTACGATCATGAACCTGTCTACTTAGTGTAAAAGTGAATGAAGTCCATGGTTCATCGTTATATTATTAAAATGAGCCGGTAGCTTTATATGTTCGCAAGGCGAATTTTCCATTCTCGTAATTTTCGCGCCGCTGCTTTTGTGGCTCGAAAATATCCGTCACGTATACATGTTCATGTCATGAAGTTGTAAAGAATAAAAACAAACGTTCCATACAAATAGCCTGTTTCACTTTTAACATAATCTTGCCGTATCAAATGCTGTTCCATTTTGAACCAAACTCGATTTGCCCCTTCGATCCCTTGGTTAGTAATTATTGTTCACCTTGACAAAACGGCCTCAAAGACCCACCTTCCCTGCGGTATTGTTGTAACCGCCATAGTCACGTGACCAGCCGCAACCAGGGTCTCTCTACTCAACGACAAAGGAGGAAAAGGAGAGAGAGCCTGGAATCGAGGTTGGCAATTGCTTTGGGAGTACTCTGAGTGTTCGCGCTAGTTTTTGATTGGATAGTAAAAATCGGAAACTCTTCGATTGCTACGAAAATTTGACTAAAACGGTACTTGTTGGGTCGTCACGCAACGCTAAGGCCTGCGTGAAAACCCAAATAAGGGCTGCGAAAGAGATTCAAATAAACTGAGTAGTTAAACGTTCTTCACAGTTTAAGTTCGTCAGGTGGAGATCTGATAACACCCGGTTTTGTGTTAAGAAACAGCCAGATACATTGAATATATAAATACTAAAAACGAACATTTTGATATTAACACCAGATTTATGTCACCATCCATCAAGTTCCGCATATAACCGAAACATCACATATCACGAACGATTTCATTAAAGTACCAATCCCCATTAAACCATGGTTGCACTGTGACAAATTAATGTAAGTACGTTCAACAAATGTTGTGCTTTCTGAATGAGATGTAGTGAGAAGGGAGACTCAAGGGAGGGAAGGTTGCTAGCCGATGAATGTGCACTGATTACGACCTTTCATCCATCAAGTTTACTTACTTTTCCACGGCATTTCTGTGAATCCTCCAAAAATGTTGCTTCCACTCTGCACAATGGTGACCGTGGGTCCTTTGTTATCACATTTGGAATGAAAGGTGCCAGCAGCGAAGCCATCTCGAGAAGCTCGGAACAGAACACGCCATTTGCCGCCTTGTGGAGGCAACCAACCTTGCAACACGCTTCGATGCTCTTCATTCGTCAGAATCACCGACTCTTCAAATGGTACTTCAACTGCAGGTTTAGAAGGCCTTAACTCGTCAATTATTCCCTGGATCTGATAGAATTCAGCTTCATCCTGGAGTTCCTTTAGAAATGTGGCCCCTTCTGGCAAAGTTAATTTCCCATTGCGAAGATAATTGAGTATAAACCGGAAGTGCTTTCCATCTCGATCGATGAAGAACGAGCCATCTTCAGAAGGTTTCATCTCAAACTTCCCTGAAAACATGGCCGCCAGCATCGAGTTTGGATCTTTGGTCAGCGTTTGAACGCTTGTTGTGAAGTTCTTTCCGCCGACATTAAGTTTCACGGTCGAGGAAAAGTGAACATGTTCCAATTTCTTCGACATGGCGTCGATTGTTCCCTGCTCCTGGTGAAGCCTTGTTGTTTCTTGCTGTAAGATCTCGCACAATTCTTTGAAGTAACCTTCTGCGTCCGCCAAGCGCTGGTTTCGGGGTTGATCTTCTTCAGTTTCAAGGCTTTGGTTGCTCATGCTTACTTTGAACTAATAAGGAAGAAATTATGTTCTTCTAATTCTGGACTCAAAAACAACAGCAAAGCTGATCACGTGACTCATGAGAAAGTGAAAGTGCAGGGCTGTTCCGAAATTGAGGAGTGAGAATTGAGGATTGCGGATTGCGGATTGCAGATTGCGGGATTGCGGATTGCAGATTGCGGAGTGCGGAGTGCGGAGTGCGGAGTGAAAAAAAATAAACTTAAAAACAAATTAATAAATTAATTAATTAAATTAAACAAAATTAATATAAAAAATTAAAATTGATTGAGATTGAGGTTGGGTTGGGGGGGTGGTGGTGGGGGAGGGAGGGGGGGGGGGGGGTAGATCGCCTTTCACGGGCCAGTTCACGATATTCCACGAAATACAAGCAGTAATAGTTTCAATTCTTAATTCTCATTTCACGTATATCACGGCTCAAGGCTATTTAGATCACGTGTCACGAGAAAAGAAACAATATTTTTACATTTACGCCAAAAAATATGGCAATTCACGGCTCAGAAAAATATGCTCTTCCACTTTCTTCATGTGCCAAAGCCGTGTTATCTCGTAACAAATTTAATAGCGCTATCCAACCGTTCAAGACTGAGCAAAATCCCGCTTATATTTCATTCTTGTCGTTGTCGGAAATTAAAGTGACTGACGTGGAACACTTCAACAACTACGCCTCCCACAGTTCTTACATTTAATTTGGATTGAATACAATTCCAAGAATAAATTCGAGAGTTTCTTCCGAATTCAACTACTCACGCGAGGATCCGATCTCATGTCTGTGAGTCCTACAAAAATATTCAGTTTCCATTCTGCACAATGGTGACTGTAGTGATGTCACAAGTTATAATACAGACAGACAGACAGTTTATTTACCGTAAAAGCTCTATTAAGCCCCCGGGGGGCTTATTTAATTTCAGGCCTCAAGAAGGAGGGACTGGCCATGGCTTATTTCAAATCATAAATTTTCAAGAAAATTCACATTAATTTTTCAAACTTTACTATTACACCACTAACTAAAACAGAACAAGAAATGGGTTACGTATGACCGCCTTACAAAGGAAACGTCATTTATAACCCTAACTCGACGATAGTTCTGGAAATTAAAGACCACGTTTCAATACAAAGTGACTGAAACGCCAGAAAATATTACTGAAAAGTCATTTACATCAGCCTGACGGAAGGAGGGGGGCTTAATAGAGAGGGGTAGCTTATTACAAAATCTGACTTCCAAAGGGGGGGCTTATTAGATAAGGGGGGGGCTTAATAGAGAGGGGGGCTAAATAGAGCTTTTACGGTAAACACGGAATTTCTTCAATTACATGGAATTGGTTTCCAAGAAAGCCGTGCCAATAAAAATTACTACAATTACATATGTATATATAAATTACAATACAGAATAAGAGTGTTACTTGCTATTCTGGAGACCGAGTGTGCGTAGACACTTACTGAATGACGTGTTTGCCTTTGAAAAGGCGTATTTGCCTTTGAAAATAATTCCTGTTCGAAAAATCTAACTAAACACAATAGAGATCTGCCAACATTATTATCCTCCAGACAAAATATTTGTAACTTAGACTTAAATCAGTCTATGCTGAACTATAATATTGCAAAAAGTGTTTTCATTCGATCGCTAGAGGTTTCTCGTAACCAATCACTTCCACTCGTCACCTTCGTTCAAACTGGTCCCCGACCCCAAGGAGTTTTTCCTCTCGCAGACGAGCGCGAAGTACACGTAAGGGCCTGGGAACGGTTCGCGCTGGATGCCATTCGGTGTCGTCGTGAAATTTCATACCAAATCGAGTGAGTAGGAAAGGAATGCCTGGGTACTAGACCCAAAACCTGTCACGTGCAGAGTCCAAACACTTCGTAATCTGTAACAGTAAATGTTTTCACTCCTGCTAAGAACGTTGCCTACTGTCCCGGAGGAGCGTCAAAACAAAAGCCAAGATGACTATAACCTGAAGTATTCCTGTTCACCTTTCCTGATATAACCTGTAAGTCCCAATTCCCTCCAAACGTTGGTCCCAGGCTACAATCACAGTAGAAGCCTTTCAGTTGATTCTTGTTGATTGGCATTTTAGTTGGTCCCAGGCCATGCGGGTTGACCATGCTAAACAAGAACGCTTGTGAGCTTGTGACCCACGTGATCCGACCTGTCAATGAAACTTTACAGCTTTTATTTCTGTCAACTTAATTAACGAAATCTGATTTGAACCAAGTATTGGAATTACGGACAAATCCCGGAGTGACAGCGAGATACGTCGCTACTTCAAAGGCATTCCTGCGAAAAAACTGAGCTAGGCTGACACTGTACTGTAACCTCTTCTTTGCGACAAAAATTTTTGTCCGGGAAAATGCGTATATAATCTTTGTATCTACAATCTATTTAAGGGGACGGGGTCAACTTTTGTCAGTGGGTACGCATATAGCTCGCAGATAAACGCGAAAATTGAAGTTTAGATACAAGCAAGAGAAAAAAATAAGTTTATCGTCATTGATTAAATTGTCGAAGAAGAGAGGCGGGAAAGGTGTATGCCCTAAATAAAACATTTCTGTGTAAAACTAACCACTTGCCCACGACATTTCTGTGAATCCTCCAAAAATATTGTTTCCACTCTGCACAATGGTGACCGTGGGTCCTTTGTTATCACATTTGGAATGAAAGGTTTCAGCAGCGAAGCGATCTCGAGAAGCTCGGAACAGAACACGCCATTTGCCGTCTTGTGGAGGCAGCCAACCTTGCAACACGCTTCGATGATCTTCATTCGTCAGAATCACCGACTCTTCAAATGGCGTGGTTGGTTTACTTGCTTGAACTGCAGGTTTACAAGGCCTTAACTCGTCGATTATTCCTTGAATCTCATAAAACTTAGCTTCAGCTTCAAGTTCCTTGAGAAATGTTGCTCCTTCTGGTAAAATCAACTCTCCGTTACGAAGATAATTGAGTATAAACCGGAAGTGGGTTCCATCTCGGTCGATGAAGAACGCGCCATCTTCAGAAGGTTTCATCTCAAACTTCCCTGAAAACATGGCCGCCAGCATCGAGTTTGGATCTTTGGTCAGCGTTTGAACGCTTGTTGTGAAGGTGTGACCGCCGACATTAAGTTTTACGATCGAGGAAAAGTGAACCAGTTTCTTCGACATGGAGTCAATGTTTCCTTAAAACTTTAGCTGAGCAGACAATAGACCTCTTTTACTGAAGTCTTCAACAAACCTGTTGACGTATTAGGAAATAATGGAAAAACATAAAGGTCAAGTGAAAGTTTCGATTTGTATAAATTGCTGAACCAGAAAGGAGGGGGCGGGGGGCAACTGGCCTAATAAATGGACTTGGCCGTAGGTCATAGCGGTGCCAGGCAACCGAGTGTGCGCAGTAGCACTCAAATAGTTTCTATGGGATTGTACTTTTTTATTGTTAATAAGTTTCTGTGGGATGCCAGGCAAGGAATTAGTATGCAAGAGAATAAAAATGTGTTTTTCTTGGTTGTTTTCGCTCGAAATCCGATCCAGAAGGAAGACGTGTTATTTTCGTTGTAGGCTGATTTCGCTTCGCCTCATGCATTACGATAGTGCGATTTTCGTTTGACCTTGAAAATGTGAGTTCGTCTTCTGTAGTTTTGTTCGACTTTCCAATGGTTGAGCGGATAAGTTCGTTTACCTGTTCGATTTTTTTTCTTTTGCTTCCCAAAAATATGGAGAATGTATAGGTCGATGAACAAATAAAAAAACCCAGTGAAAGTCAAGAGAACTTTGTAAATAGACTAATTTTTTAAATTGTATATAATTTTAGCCGTAGGTGTCCCCTATTAGTAAAGGGCTTTCCCTCAGCTAAAACACTTTGACACATAAATAAAGGTTCATTCATTCAGAGAACATTTGCGGCGAACGGTGTTCGCCTCTCGCTCGTGTTCGCTAAACCAGCCAAAACCCGTTCGTTAAACCAATTAAATTTCCTCTATCCGTTCGTTTGTTGTTCGCGTTCTGTTCGCGCGTAATTATTTCAAGGTCATACGAAAACCGCTCTAAACATTTTCATCTACTTCGCTTCCCTTTCCAGTAGTAGCACTGCTTCACGTCGCGCGCGTATCCGAAAGAATCTAGCTGTAACCTGCAAATAGCGGCGTGAAAGATCAGGCCAAAAATCCGCCTGAGCTGCTTTTGTAGGCTACACGCGTGCTGCGAGCTTGAAAATATTTCGTGACCAAAACAAGTCTTGGTTGACGTCTTCTTAGCAACGGCTTGATTGAGAGTTGGGCTGTTGCCCAGCACCGCTTTGTCTTCAAAGAAAAGTGCTTCAAATGAGCCATTTCAGTTACATGCACGCTATCCAGACTAATAATGAATGAAATAATTCTTCCTCCTCTGTCATAATTTTACTCTCGACGGTTATTTTATGTTAAAGGGACATAAATTAATTATAAAAAAGTGTAACGAACTTATGTGAAGAAACTGAAGGGAAAGGGAAGGGAAATTACAAATTAATTTACAAGCAAGGATTCGAAGAGCATGAAAGAAACCGCTAAAATTAATCAACTAATTGCCACAGGCTTGTACGGTTTGGCATGGTTTCCTCACGAAATAAGAAAAATTCAGCAAAAGGAAAATATTACAAATAAAACTCAAGTAGTCCATAAAGAAAATAAGTAAAATATATATACTAATAATTTCAGTTGTTCTAAGGAGCACGAACCACAAAGTTACATTGAAAGGAACTTTGAATTATCTGGCTATATTAATTAAACATATTTATTCCATTCCATAGTCAAGCAAAAAATAACTTTCGAGATCTTTAAAACCAACGTAGCTGAATAATCATTTTATCATTTTATGCCTCACAAACACCTTATAGTGCGACGCGCCTTACCGTAACCACCCAGCAAACGTTTTGACAAGTGTCCTCTCGTAATATTATAATTTGTTTGACGGACATGCCTCGTTGCAAAGTTGAACACGATCAAATGGAAACTTGTCACATCGCATTTATCAATAAAACTGATTATCATATTAGAGTAATATTACGAGAGGACACTTGTAAAAAAGTTTGTTGGGTGGCTACGGTAAGGCGCGTCGCACTGTAACTATATATTTTTCAGCGGCTACTAAATTTAGTGAATGAAAATTATAAATAATTCTCTACAGAGAAGACCAAAAATCTCTAAAAATCGCTATAAAATCAGTAAATAGTCGCTAAGTCTTGGGAAAGAAAATTTAGTAGCTGCTAAAATTCGCAGCTACTATATTGATAATACCACTTTTAAAATGATTGAAAATCAATAAAATTATCCGAGAAGTGGTCAGAAATTATAAATTGTATTCCCGCCTTAGCTTTGCTTCACCGAGCGAGAATATCATGTACCGTCCAGTTTGAAACTGTTTTCAATCACAGTGTTGTAAGTATATCAAAAGAGGGGTGGCGAATGGTAAATTCGAGACTTTGCAGGACGAGATTAGCGTTTTCCTCTGCGAGACCGAGACTTTTTGAATTTTTAAATGGCGAGACCTCAATTGAGACTTTGCAAAAAAATCAAACGGCTTTGCGAAAAAAACGAGACTGCGAGACATACAGAACCGCTCAAAAAACGAAACTGCGAGACCTGTGAAATTCGAGTAAAATTTTGCGAGACCTGTAATTTTTGAAAGACCATCTGCCAACCCTCAAAAGGTTGTATACACCGACATCTGGCTTGAGCGAGCCAAAAACAATTCTCTTTTTTTTTTCACCCAAAAATCTCTCAACTTAATTGAAATAAAACAAATGCATACATACCTACAAAGTTCCAACTTTTTCTCAATCCTCCCGCTAAAAGTACAATTTTCTTGGCTCTACACGAGAGTTCTCCAATCGCTCACCAAAACAGAAATTTCGATTCGTGCGAATGACTGAACAACTTGTCACGACTTATTAAACTCAGTTGTCGAACCGATAATTGCAACTCATTAGCGGCACATCATTTTCAACGGCCTTTTTCAACGTAAAAGTTGCCTGGGTACATGTTTCTTGTTGTATATGTTATTAGCCTGTCAGCAGGCCCTCGTGTTTGGTCTCGCGCGAGCGGCAAATCCCCAATGCAAGTTACGAGCTGACAAGAAACAAACAAGAGAACCTACTCGCAAAATAGTTGTGGGTCCCAGTTAAACGGTTATTGTAGATTCGTATACGGATGGATAATGTAGTTCCGGGAAAAAGATCACACAACACACGTGTTATGGGGGATAAAGTGCTTTATTAGACTGTATACATAAGCCCACTTGAAGGTCAACAATAATGCTCCCATGGCAGAGGGAGGGTGGGTAAACAATTGGGTGTCGCTTCCACAGCAGTCAAACGTTTGACCGCTGTGGAGTGGGCACCAGTGTTAATCGCGCGAAATGGTAACTTTTCAGAAGCTTGGATTTTTTTTAGTAAATCATAGAAAAAGTTAGTAAACTCAAAAATTGAAGAAAAACTAACAAGCTTTAAGCTCTGAAAGTAAAACCCTTATCTTTGACCGACTTCGCTTATTTTTACGTTTGACCGCGGTCAAGGTGCCGCTAGACTGTTCACAGCCTCTCTATTCAGTTCCAGTTCGCTCGCGGCTGCAACGATCTGAGAATAGAGTGGCTGTGAACAGTCTAGGGTGCCGCACGCTACAAATGGCGCGCTAATACAAATGTCCCCGTGGGACATCTCTTTAGGTAATTACACATCAATTAAACTAACAACATCATCTACCAGACGTAATTAAACACGAATAACATATACCATTTTATTATATAATTACGTATACAAACTAGTCCACAATGAAAAGGAGCATTTTAATTGGTTCCCTGAGCGGTCCGAATTTTGCAATACGGATCGCTAAGCGAATGGACCGGTCACGAAATTATTTCGCCAAATTCCTTTTATGAAACGTTGAACAAAGAAAACTGTTCTATTAAGTTGAAACACTTTTCATTATGCCTGGCGGACAATTTTGATTAAACTTTTCGCAAAGTGGTCTGAAACAGGGCCCGCGCAGCAGTTTTTTGAGTGGGGGGGCTAATGCGAACGCGTGAGTTATCTAGGGGGTCCGGGGGCATGCTCCCCCGGGAGGGAAAATTGTGAATTTAAGTCCTCTGAAATGGCTGGAAATACATCTAAAATTAACAAGCGTGGTGCAAATTACCAACTTTCAGCGCTTAAAGAGCGACTGTTTTTAATACAAGAATCAACATTTATTATCCGGTCTTCAAATTCAGAGAGAGTTGTCCATTTTTCGAAAAGCAATCAGAGATTTTTGTAGATATTTTCTTTCCAACAGCCAGAAGCCAGAAGCCTTCGTTAATTATGCTCATTTTGCCATGTGCGCTTCTCTGTTGGTTATCACGCAGGACTCCCGTGTCACACGATGCCCAGAGCTGTGTATAATTATCAGGTCAAAGTATCTATGGCGATCAAATGTTGTCATAAAAACGTTTTTCTATAAAACGCAAGATACAACTGCTCAATAGCATTAAGTCAGTCAACTCAAAGCTATCTTAACTCTTGATATTTGTTCAGTTGTAACCGCGTCTACTTTGCTATTAAAATGGTCATTGCAACTTTTGTCCGTTGTGAACTACTGCAGGTCAAAATAAATTTTATCACCAACTTCCAGTAAAAAACGTTAACTAGTGAAATTACTTCTGGAAATTTTTTATTATTATTATTTTTTTTTTTTAGAAAAGTGGGGTAAAGCCCCCCCCCCCCCCCCCCCCCCAGCCCCTCCCCCTGCGCGGTTCCTGTGAAAAATAAAAGTATATGCTTAACTTTGGCGAGCGCGCGTTAGCCGAGAATTACGTTTTTTTTAAAAAGCCATTATATTCGGCTCGGTCCATAAATTTGCAAACAAAAAGAACTCGACCAATATTTCCCCAATACGGACCGAACAAGCTAGCCTGCAGTAAAATGCACCTCCCAGACTCTCGCGGCTATGCCGCTCGCTTCGCTTCACCGCTAAAAATTTACTTCGCGCGCCAACAAGACCGCCAGCTACGCAGGCTACGAACAAGCTAGTTCAATAACATCTATATTCTAATATTCATGACTCGTAAAGAAGAGTTGTCAATCCATCAATTGCATCTCATTAGCCTAACTATAACTGAACATTTTTCGACACGTTGCTTGTTGTGGGGTAGTCTCCTTTGCAGCCGTTATTTGGGTCATCGAATAACGGCTGCGAAGGAGACCAGCTTTGGGGCCCAGTTGAAAGGTTATCCGGAATCGTTCGATTCCTTCTAAAAATAAAATAGCCTACTCGCGAATCTGATGGTTTGCATTCCAACACAATATGGTCTATTCCAATGAAAATTCACGAAACCTCTTACAACAGGTGTCACAGGACGGTGCGTATCCCCCACCCCTACCCCCACCATTCATGTACCACCTGTCACAGGACAATGTCTATCCCCCACCCCTACCCCCACCATGCATGTACCACCTGTCTCTGATGAATCAACTAGCTATGATGAAATGTTTCCTGTTTGATACTTTCATCTGTTTGTTGTCAATTGAGCAGTCCAAACACTTCGTAATTTGCCACAGTAAAATTCCAAGCCCCTGTGAAGAATGTGTTCTGCTGTCCTGGAGGACATTCGTACGAGGAGCCGAGATTACTATAACTTGCAGTAATTGTGTTTGCATTCTCTGAGATGTATAGGTCGTTTCCTCCACCAAACGTTGGTCCATAGCTGCTATAACAGTGGATGGCATGTTCTTGATCAGTCTTGATCAGTGGCATTTTAGTTGGTCCCAGGCCATTCGGGTTGACCATACTAAACAAGAAAGCTTGTGAGCATGTTGTGTAGCTCCCATCACCTGTTGAAGAGATGACGCTTCATATCAATGTTCACAGAGTTCAAGGTATATATGTTACTTGTACTTAAACTAGAGATACACTTGTTTCGCAGGACCTCGCGAAGGTATGCTGGGTAAGGTGCATTTTGGGTAGAGGGGCCAGTAAGTGGTTTGTAGTTCTTCTTACAGTCTGTTTCTATTGTTTTCTCCCGGTTTCTGTTTGTATTCTGTAAGCAGTATTTTTTCATAGTAAGCGGAAAACAATTAACACGAGGAGGATTCAAACCCGGGCCACCAGAAATAAAGAAATAACGCAGCACGACCGTAACTGAGCTCACATGCAGGCCGACTACAAAAATACTGAAACCTTGCGGATCCTTGCGTTCCAAACTGCAACAAATACCAACAGTTCTCCAGAAAGGCCGCGTGAATTGTTCTCAAAGGAGTTTGGCTTAGAGATAACCTCTTGTACAACAATCGAAAGTGTGTAGTTGTTTCTGTCAAGTTTCTTTATATGTACGGAATCTGCAGTTATTTTACTCCCCCTCATGCTGGTCCATTCGCAAATTAACTCCAGCATTTTTTGTCAGGTTGCCCCGACAATTCCTATAACCGACTGTGAGAGGAGTAAAGTGTGTTGCCGAAGAACACAACACAAGGACCCGGGCCAAGTGGACCGCGAACAGTCTCTCTTTTCCCTTAGATCGTCAAGCGAGAAGCGAAAAAAAACCGGGAGGAAAAAATGGCCGCGCGAAAATTGGGCGCGAGACTCGCGGGAAAGAGACGCCCCCGATTTTCTCCTGCCCATTTTTTTCCAACCGATTCTCGGAACCTACCATAAGCCACCGCGCTTCCGCCAATAAAAAGACTTAGCTAGACATGGATGCACTTTAGAATTGCTACAATCTACAATCGGTATGCGAAAGAGACGAGAGTTTATCACAGAGGCGCCATAGGATGGTAGCTTTTCGCTTCTTTTTCTGTCAGAGTCGACACGCATACTTTCAGCGCATTCGCTACATTCGCTTATCTCCGCTGGCTCATAGACGCTAAATAGAAACTAATTCATTAAGAGAACTTGGATCATTTTTTGAAATCTATTTTTAGCTTTCAGAGCGCTACTTGATTGGTCAGTCCTAGTAACATGATGTCAGAGCTTCGATCAGAAGGACACGAGAAATCCTTCTCTGAGATCATACTTTCTTGTTGAAATAGATTAATAATACAGTGCAACCCTGGTCTAACGAACTCGGAACAACGCGGCCAACGAACAAACCCTGCACAGAGTACTCGTTTTCTCTTATCTTTCTCTTTCTTTGTTTTACCAGCCAATCAGAAATGTGGCTGGCCAGAGGTCGTGATTATTGGTGCTGACCAAAAGGATTGCGGTCCCGAGGCACAATCCAGTTAAGGGATTTCGCCATCAACTGGCACTTGCTCATGTTAGTCTCCGAAGACCGAAGTTGCTAAGCAACATGACGTATCTGGCGCAATTGCTATCGGAGTACTCTGAGTGCTCGCGCTAGTTTTTGATTGGATTTTAAAAATCGGAAACTCTTCGATTGCTTCAATTCAACGAAGATTTGCCTAAAACGGTACTTGTTGGGTCGTCACGCAACGCTAAGGCCTGCGTGAAAACCCAAATAAGGGCTGCGAAGGAGATTCAAATAAACTGAGTTCTTCACAGTATAAGTTCGTCAGGTGGAGATCTGATAACACCCGGTTTTGTGTTAAGAAACAGCCAGACACATTGAATATATTTTTAATATTAAGAAAACGAACATTTTGATAATAACACCAGATTTATGTCACCATCCATCAAGTTCCGCATATAACCGAAAGTCAAACATCACATATCACGAACGATTTCATTAAAGTACCAATCCCCATTAAACAATGGTTACACTGTGACAAATTAATGGAAGTACGTTCAGCAAATGTTGTACTTTCTGAATGAGATGTAGTGAGAAGGAAGGGAAGGGTGCTAGGATGTGCACTGATTAAATACGAACTTTCATCCATCAGTTTACTTACCGTTCCACGACACCTCTGTGAATCCTCCAAAATATTGCTTCCACTCTGCACATGACGAGCCGCACGCCTTAGATACTTGGACGATGGTCATTTCAAATGACCTATTTCGCAATATATAACAATAGACGTGTTGAAAACATACACCGTATCTCGTTTCGAAAACCTCAATAAATGTCTGAGATATGTTAGTCACACGTCACCACTTGTGAACTAATTGCTATTTCTGGCGGCGAAATATATTATTTCGTGGCGAACTCGCTTGGCGGCAAACAAGGAGTTTTACTGCAATGGCTCTAGATTTACGGCTTGGTGTTTTGCAAACATTTCGATCTCCGAGATGAAGTTCTCTCCGAGGGGAGTTTTCGCTTGCTGAACATCACATGATGATAACCTCGATCGAGCTATGAAAAGACGTATTCCATTGAAGAGGGAATATAATGTTGCTTGTCATAGCCGGACTTGACTTTGACACCGGGCGCCGTCTATGAAGAAACGTTTTCGTCTTTTGTAACGTTTGCCAATCTTGCAAATGGTATTTTGCACTTCTACACGACAAATGAAATGTCACAAATGAAAGGTCAGTTTTGTATTGTAGTGCAAAACCAACTCAAGTGTTCAATCTCGCATGCGACCCATCGAAGTGTTGTGTTGTATTTCAGCCCAGTGTTTGTTCATTGAATTGTCGAGTTCAGCAAACATGAACTGTAATGTCCGGGTATTCACATCGTGGATCATTCATTTCTTGATACAATCATAAGTACTAGAGGATGCCAGGTAAGTCCTTAGTTAAAAAAACGTAATCCGGCACTTACAATTTACAAAAGTTAAACCCGCATGCTGTGATGTCCGGCCAGTCAAAATGGAAAATATAGGCGAGTTTTGTTTATGTTATTTGTATTGCAACAATTTGCTATATGATACCGGCATAGCAAACATTATATTTTTCCCGTAATGAAAGACTTCAAATTTACTAGCCAAATATACCTGTTCATGTACTTTATTTATCACACCCTTTCCAGCGGTAGCAAGAGAAACCAATAAGAAACGGCACGCGCTATAATTTTTATTCGTGGAACACCCAGGAGTATGGAATGACCGGCAAGAGATACTAATAAAAACGCGCTAAATTTTTTTTATTCGGAAGTAGTTTATTTTTATTTGGAAGTAGTTCGCACTTAATATTTTCCGTGCATCTGAACTGGTGTGAGGCACACCTCATACAGTTCGACGTAACATAAAAATACTAACTTTGGCACTAGCTTAATTTTTCGTCCATCTGAACTGGCGGGTGGCACACCTCATACAGTTCGATGTAACATAAAAGTACTAACTTTGGAACTAGCTCGCACTTAATTTTTCGTCCATCTGAACTGGCGGGTGGCACACCTCATACAGTTCGACGTAACATAAAAATACTAACTTTGGCACTAGCTTAATTTTTCGTCCATCTGAACTGGCGGGTGGCACACCTCATACAGTTCGATGTAACATAAAAATACTAATTTTTGAACTAGCTCGCACTTAATTTTTCGTCCATCTGAACTGGCGGGTGGCACACCTCATACAGTTCGATGTAACATAAAAATACTGACTTTGGAACTAGCTCGCACTTAATTTTTCGTCCATCTGAACTGGCGGGTGGCACACCTCATACAGTTCGATGTAACATAAAAGTACTAATTTTTGAACTAGCTCGCACTTAATTTTTCGTCCATCTGAACTGGCGGGTGGCACACCTCATACAGTTCGATGTAACACAAATAAGTACTAATTTTTGAACTAGCTCGCACTTAATTTTTCATCCATCTGAAAGAACAAACAAAGCCCGTGACGAGTCGGCGATTTATTTTTTTTAAGTTTCCAGAGTTTGTTTAAAAAGATTATTAAGGGCCGTAAAAGCAACTGCATCTTTCAAGTTCCCTCGCACAGGCCTTCGAGATTTTTATTAAACAAGCGAATACCGTTCAAAAGTAGTGTATTTTTTTATACAGTTCAATGGGGGTATACATGTACAAAAGTCGTTTCGTACCTATTATATATATTTATATGATTGTTTACAACTATACAACACTGATGTGGACAGCACTGTGCCCCCTTTTGTGTTCCATTTAGTTATTGGCGTTTTGAAACATTTTTCCTAAATGCCGAAACGTGTAGTAGACTCTAGAAAATATTCATACCTGCAACTGTATTCTCTTTACGGTCAAGTGTCATTGTTTGGTGGTGTGTTGTTATTATAGCTTAGTAAGACTGAGGAACTGGGCCTACTATCAGCCTACTACTATAAAGTAGATCACTCTTTATAATACTTCTCAAATCTTCACTACAGGCCAGCACGTGCGGTGCGATTAATTAGTCCAGTTCGTTTAACGTTTTTGATATCGCAGTGGAATTTGTACAATCCGCTTATCACGCATTCCCTTCATTAGGTGAATTATCCACGCATTATGAAAGTAATATCCAGTACGCGATCGCTACATCGCATTTTGATCTAAATGGTTACAGTATACCTAGAATAAATATTGAAATATTTAACTGACTCAGATTATTCTCGGTCTAGCTAGCTCGAGGATTGCATGGACAATCGTTTGTTGTATGTTTGCGATGTAATAAAGCATACCGCCCTTTCTGTTCACGCTTACTAGCCTGTTCACAGACGTTTATTTTTTTCGTAAGATACTGGCGCGCGTGCGAGCGCGAATGTTGTATTTGCATCTTCAAAATGAAGAAAACAGACACGTTTCATTTCATCACAACATAATTATATAATTTATTCGGTATCATTCCTTTTCTGGCTTTCTTTTGATTCGGTGACATTTCTTGACACAGCTCGAAGAGATTATAACACCTTCCCGGCCCAAAGGGCCGAATTAGTAATTACTTTTCACAGTAGGAAATTGCTTGATAATCGGTTTAAGCATAGCGTCCATAGCGACTGTGGTATCATGCGGCGTCCCAAAAAAAGGTATATGCGGCTTCTCATGAATGGTGACCGTCGGTCCTTTGTTATCACATTTGGAATGAAAGGTGCCAGCAGCAAAGCCATCTCGAGAAGCTCGGAACAGAACACGCCATTTGCCGTCTTGTGGAGGCAGCCAACCTTGCAACACGCTTCGATGCTCTTCATTTGTCAGAATCACCGACTCTTCAAATGGTACTTCAACTGCAGGTTTAGAAGGCCTTAACTCGTCAATTATTCCCTGGATCTGATAGAATTCAGCTTCATCCTGGAGTTCCTTTAGAAATGTAGCCCCTTCTGGCAAAGTTAACTTCCCATTGCGAAGATAATTGAGTATAAACCGGAAGTGGGTTCCATCTCGATCGATGAAGAACGAGCCATCTTCAGAAGGTTTCATCTCAAACTTCCCTGAAAACATGGCCGCCAGCATCGAGTTTGGATCTTTGGTCAGCGTTTGAACGCTTGTTGTGAATATGTAACCGCCGACATTGAGTTTTACGGTCGAGGAAAAGTGAACATGATCCAATTTCTTCGACATGGCGTCGATAGTTTCCTGCTCCTGGTGAAGTCTTGTTGCTTCTCGCTGCAAGATCTCGCACGCTTCTTTGATGTGAAATTCTGCGTCTGTCAAGCGCTGGTTTCGGGTTGATCTTCTTTTTCAAGGCTTTGATTACTCATGCTTACTTTTGACTAACAAGGAAGAAATGTTCTTCTGAACTCAAGCAAAAGCCTCCAAATTCACAGCAAACCTGATCACGTGACTCTGAGTGAGATTAGAAAGTGAAAGTGCAGCCGAGCGTTAACTTATTGATTTATTCCTCAAATTTCAAAACACATGGTGGGCACAAAGTGACTAAAAGATGCACTTAGAAGTAACTTTTCACGTTTTTGATGCAGGTTACCTGAATTTTTACAACATTAGAACGATTTCGCACAAGTCGATTTTTCTATGCTAATGATACCATTACATGCTAATGCAGAGGAACAATAGAGAATTCCGTGCGCTGAAATAAACTATTGTGTAAAATTCGAAGTTGTGAAGATACCAGCGTGTAATATACGTTTGGTCAACCTCGTTCCCAGGGTCTCTCATCTTCCCGCCCCCTGGAGCGAGAGAGGGGCGGGAAGATGAGAGACCCTGGGAACGAGGTTGACGTTTGGTGCGTGTGGTACTTACACAACTTCGAATTTTAAACAATAGTTTATTTCACCGCAACCCAATTCTCTATTGTTCCTCCACATTAGCTTTTAATGGTACTCATTAGCATATAAAAATCGACTTATGCGAAAATCGTTCTACTATAGAACTCGTCATTCCACAGGCTTCCCAAGTTCGTGATAATTTTTTTTATGAATAAATTACTCTTGTTTACTGCGCTAAGAGCGGAACGTGACTCTCTGAATTAAGCGGTGTTGTGCTACAATGTCGGCCGTTGGGAATTCTAGCCTTCATAAGACGTACGTCTTATGAAGACTAGGACAGGAATGACAAAATCGCCCCAAAACGCCTAAAAACGCCTAAATAGCCCAAAAGCTACACAGAAACCAGACAAGGTGATTTCATTTACTTCTTTTTATTAAAAATACGACAAAAATTTACCATATCGAACGCTTAAATTAAACGCTGTTTCGATCGCCATACAACGTCTTATAGAGCGCTCAAATTCCCAACGGCCGACATTGTAACACAACACCGCTTAATTCAGAGAGTCACGTTCCGCTCTTAGCCAGGTGGTGTGCGCACTAAGACCGCGATGCATGCTGGTACTTGTTCGGTTTCAGCTCATTTGCTCCTAACCGCCATCGTGTGAAGATGTCTGGAGAGCATCGAATTATCTCGAAATAACCACTTTTTGCTCCAAATATCGCCGCTTCTGCAAGTCTTTCGATTCTATCGTGTTATTGATATTAGGAAGTAACGATTTTCTCGGACTTAGTGTGGAAAACCATTGGTTTTGGACGTCTCAACGGGACTTACAGGTAAGCTAAATCATGTTTGTGGTTTGTAAACACTTTACACAACAAGTTAATACAACCTCTTGATAACCTATTGCTTTATAGCCACCGGGAAAAATCAGGGGCACCCTGAATATAGTGAGAGTTCATCAGTAGTCCGCAGCTTCAATAGGCCTTGCATAGGCCTATAATTAAAGTCAATTATTGATATCCATTCAAGTCTAGTACTTCATGTCTGATACATGAAGGATCAGTCTATTGGCATCATGATAAATTACAGGGGCCAGAGTACATATTAGTGACTAAGCCGAAATGTTTTGTTGCTATTATGTTAGTCAGGGACAAAGCATAACAGAATGAGCAGTAGCATCCAGTTGGATGGCTGGTAAAAAAATATATTATTCATACATCTGAAAATCAGTCGAGTATGCAGCAGGGGCAGATCCATGATTTTATGAATGGGGTGGGAGTTAGTATGAGAGGGGAAAGCTAAAGTCCATAGGCCTGGGAGGGGTCTGCATTTTTATTTCATAGCAGTTTTTTAAAATGTATTATTAAATGGGACTGTGGATAGCAACGATGGCTGTTTATTTTACATTCATACGTTTTCAATTGAACAATGTGGCTTGTAATTAAAAAGGGAGAGAAAAAGAGAGGAGTCATAGAAGTTTTAAAGCTTCTCAAAGTGGGGGTTGTAACCACCTCAACCCTCCCTTCAGATCCACACCTGTATATTTGTCAGCTGGATGCTTATGCTAAGATGGTTCAAGGCCTTTGTATGTTGGGGTAATGTCAGCCAATGGTTAGGTCTTTTGAGTTATTGAACAGCTAGCTAGCTACCAGCAAACTGCAGTGAGTGTAATTTTCTACATTGTAAAAACAGCCCTCATTCTATATGGTTCCATAAAAGGATCCTCACTCATATAAAATGGGAGACAGAGGGCAAATGTGTTGCTGTTAGGTGTGCACAGGCCATGTTTATTTCCTTCCCTTTATTGCTGCTGCACTGATTATAGAACTAGTTTATAATCAAGTTATTTGTTGTTCTTTATTCAGAGAATAACAGAAACTGAATGGAAAATGCCCAGGTGTGTTGGAGGAATAATTTGGGAGGCAGTAGTTACTTTACTCAGAGAAGCTTGAGCACCAGGATGTGAACAGTTTTTTAAAAGATTGACTGACCAGATAAAGCAGTAGTTGGCATAGTTTGAGATGACGCAATCACAAATTTAGATGAATATCAATTTTCTTGAGGTTGTAAAAATAAAACATATAAAGAAACAATGTGCAACTTTGTGTCATTTCATATCTTCCTATTTTCCAATTTGACATCAATAATTTTATTGCTAGAAAGCAGGACAAATCCTTTTCCTGATACCCAAAGCTTGACAGAAATACTTTTATAAAGCCATTGTCACAGTAATGAATAAAACCCATTTGGTCTTTTAGAACCATTTTATTGAACTTCCCATTCCCCTCAATAAAAGGTTAATTAGCTGTCCTGATGAGAACCATGAGAGGTTGAAAGTTCTTGACAATTCCGAAATGAGCTGTCCATGTGTATTTTCTAATATGAAGTCTACACCTTCTGGTTTTGTTGTGAAGTATAATATTTATTAGTAACAACAGATAGAATACCGTAAATCCTTGAATAAGCGCCCCCCTCGAATAAGTGCCCCTCCTATCAGCCAAACATTGAAATAAGCTCCCCCTCCCCCTGTTTTTTTTTTCTGGGTAAGAACTGAGACAACAAAGGTTGAGTATTGTGTCAGTCATGTTTCACTCATCATTTTGTGAAATTATCGGTAATAATTATTCAGAATCAAAGTTGAACTACTCTTGACTACTATACGAACAGATTTGCACATGCTTGTGAACATGTTCGGTGAACCGAAAATAATATTGCAAATAGCAAGATGCTGCTATTAGAACTACATGTATATGTACAGCTTTGTATATTTAATACTCAGGTTATAAATGTTGTTTACGTGCAAATGTTTACTACTAGAGTAGTATTTCAAAAATAAATGACCGTCTGGCCAAGATTTGGGAAAAATAAAATAAGCACCCACCCCTCTCGAATAAGAGCCCCCCCCCCCCCCCCCCCCCCGCCTTATCCTAAATTTGAAATAAGCACCCCGGCACTTATTCGAGGACTTACGGTATTACACTTCAATGTGACCTTCAGTGTACAATCAAAACAATATTACAAAACACAAGAATGAAACCATTTATCATCTCTAGAGGTTCCATTTGAGTAGAACATGACCTAAACAATACAGAAAATAGTAGTTCCTTATTTCATCAGCATAAATACGTTCAACTGTGACGGCAGAATCAAGGCAGCATAAACAAATATGCCTCCCTTCGGTAAACCAGTCCTCTTTTGACGTTCATCTTGATTATTTTCCGGAACATATTTCCCAAATAGGGTTCTCTTAGTCCTAAAAGAATACAGAATTAAATAATTTGTCAGCAAAAATATAACATATTAAGCATCCAAAGAAAGTGGTAAATTGTCAAATGAAAGTGCTAAACTCGTAATGTGATACTACGTGATATTTTTAAAACTCCAAGTTATAATGACAGGTAAATATGCGCGATATTTTGACTAATAAATTGCGCTATGACGGCGTTTCACACCTTACAGAAACCTCTCACAGCTCTACATGGTCTCAAAAAATGCACCCATTTTCAGTTACCTCAAACGGCTCAGATCGACTGGTGCGATCTGGTGCGATCCACTTTCTACATTAAAAAACTTCTAATCTTTTGATTTATTACACTAAAAAGCCAAGCACCACTGGCTGAAAGTAGTGATCTGAACAAAATTACGACCTACTCGACGAGGCGAAATATGTGATAATTTTTACCTTGATTTTTAAAAGCGATAAATTGGACCTTTAAACTTTATAACGAGGATATTTGATTACACAGAATGATTACCCGAATGTTAATGTTGCTAAATATGACATCTTAGCTTCAAAAACGAAAGAGCCCTTTACGAAAAGTGTTCGATAGAGACGATAATAAACTTAAAACTTTCCATTTTAATCCGAGCGGGATAACCACAACTAAAAACACGCGCTCCGTAAAATTCCATCACAACTTGTCAAACCGGTTTTGGAACGAGTTTAAAGAATGTAACACAACAATAAAGTCACGCGGTCACGCTCTCCTGAACATTCCCCCTCCCCGCACTGAGGGAACCGCAGTGTGTCCAGTAACGTTAACATAGCAACAGTTCTGAATGTTCGCATCCTAAGTTCTCTGTTACATCTCTGACTGTTTATTTACAAAAGTGGGACCAATTTGTGTATTGGTCGGACCACAGTCTTCTCCCCGCACTGAACCTTCGCGACTCGAGTATGTCCGTCTCTTCCGGGAATGTTTCCACAATGCGCCCTAATGGCCATTGCCCCCGTGGCAGATTTGGGTCCAGGACCAACACGACATCTCCCTCCTTAAGATCCTTTACAACTTCAGTCCACTTTGGACGAGTATTCAGCATGGGCAAGTATTCCTTCAGCCACCTGGACCACACTTGAGAGATCAAGTCTTGAACCTTGCGCCATCTCTTTCGAGGATTGAATCTGGTAGTATCGACACTCTCTGGTGCAAACTGCCCACTCATTTGCCCGTACAGAAAGTGGTTGGGTGTTAGCGGCACGTTAATCCCTAGGATTTGACGACTGGTAGGTAAGCGGCCTAGAATTTAGCAAGCTCTCAGCACCGGCAACGACGGTGATCAACTCTTCGTCTGTGACATCACTGTTACTTAGCACCGCGTATATCGCCTTCTTTGCTGCCTTCACCATGACTTCATGGGCCCCACCGAAATGTGGGGCTCCTGGGGGGTTGAAATTCCACTGGATTCCCTTCTGCGCAGTTGTTCGCTGAATCTTATTCTTGTCTAGTTGGCCCACGAGTTCCTTGAGTTCATTGACCGCTCCAACAAAGTTGGTGCCATTATCACTAACCATCTCTTTTAGGCACTCCTCTTCGACTAGTGAATCTGGTGAATGCATTTAAGAAACTGTCCGTATCAAGACCCCACGCTACCTCCAGATGCACAGCACGAGTCGATAAACATGTAAATACACACAACCATCTCTTCAGACGGCTGCGACCACGCCCCTGGACAGTAGTGATTGGACCGGCATAATCCACAGCTGTCTGGTCAAAAGCCCGGAATGTGAAGCGAAGTCTAACTTGTGGTAGCGGTCCCATTATCTGTGTGGCGGTTTTGTTTTTGCGTTTTTTACACTCATTGCACTCGTTCTCCCATTCTCTGATTTCCTCACGTGCTGCGACAATCCAGAATCTCCCGCTGATCTGGGATAAGACAAAGTTTGTCCCCGCACCATGGTTAGCCAACTCGTGGTAATGCTTGACTATTAACTTCGTCACCCAATGACCCCTCGGCAATATGATGGGAAACCTGACATCATAAGGCAAACATTCAGCGAAACGCAGACGACCATCACAGCGCATGATAGCCTCGTGATCTATCCGAGGACACAGCTTGCTCAGCGAACTCTTCTGTGGAAACTCCCTTCCCGCCATTAACGCCATGTACTCTTCGGGGAACGCTTCCCACTGCGCTCGACGAATTATGTCCTCCTCTGCATCTCTGATTTCTTCTGGCAGTAGTTCCTGTCCGCTCACCCTGTCCTTTGGGTTACGCATATTGTAGAGTAACTCGCCATACTCTAGCCTGTAAACACACCAGGCGTGTCCAGCTCGAAAAACGTGTGGGTTCAAGCCGCCATTCCTCACGCACTGGTTCCCTTTCTTTCTTCTTCTCTTGAAGCGCTGGTCTCTGGAAACAACATGTCAGCGCATTCGCAACATCTTTTCTGCCTCTTCCTTGCGGTTCGACGTCTTTTTTTCCAGTAATTCAGTAGGACGGTTCCGACATCCATCTTTGGCCACTTGGCCTTATCCTCCTGACAGTAGCCATGTTGGTCCATGCCACCATAAGGAGTTCCCTGATAGCTCCTCTGGCGTTGCTCCTCTGGTGCACAGATTCTGCTGGGTTTTCTTCCTGTCACCACATGTTGCCACTGCGACGGATCTGTCGCCATCTGTATCTCTCCGATACGATTGGCAACAAAGGGGCGAAAGCTGCGTCCATGGGCCACGAACCCAAACAACAAACAATCTTTTTATTTAGCCCACCACAACACATCAGTACTATCGGAGTAGAACGTCACGGTCTGCATGGGTACTTCAAGGATGTGTGTTAGATGTTGTGTCAGTCGCAGGCCCAGCACGGCTCCCATAAGTTCCAGTCGAGGCACTGTCATTGGCTTCAATGGTGCTACCTTACTCTTTGATGCGATCAACCGACTTGAAACAGTACCATCATTGTATACACACTGCAAGTATACAACTGTCCCATATGCCTGCAATGAAGCATCCACAAATGCCGATAATTCTCTTGGTGGCCACCTCTTTGGCCTCACGCAAACACCTGGGCACCCGTACATTACTCAGGGTCACTATCTGCTGATGCCACTCCTCGATTCTTCCCGCAATTTCATCTTGAATAACGTCATCCCAATCATAGCCTCTAGACCACAGTTCTTGAAGAAGAATCTTGGCTTTCACGATGAAGGGACCCACAAACCCGAGTGGGTCAAACACTGTCGCAATCTTTCTCAGGACATTCCGTTTTGTCAGCTGGAGTTCTGCAGATAGCTTTCCAGTTGATATAGTGAATGTGTTCTTCCACACTGTTCCAAGAAATTCCAAGAGTCTTAACAACAGGGTCCTGACCTTCACTGATCTGCAGCTCAGTAGCTCGTTCAGCCTCTGGTGTGGCTGCGACGACTTCCGGTGAATTCGATATCCACTTTCTCGCTTGCATGCCTGCTTTCCCCCACAGATTGTCCAGCTGTTTGTACAACTGAATTCCATCCTCCACGGTTTCCACGCTGTCAATCGAATCATCCATATAGGTTGATTTTAGCACTGTTTCAGCTGCTAACGGATACACATCTTGGTGTTTCCTGGCGTTTTCTTGAGCGACAAACTGCGATTCCATGGGTGCCGAGTTTTTCCCAAATACAACTCGGGCTGAACTCGTAAACATCTGGTTCACGACTAGTGTCAAGGTCCCGCCACAACATCCGAAAATATGGACGGTCACTCTCCTCAATTTCCACTTGTAGATACATTTCCTTAATGTCACATGCCAGAGCCACAGGGTTTCTCCTGAACCGAATAAAGCACGTCGAACAGGTCCGTCTGTAATTTAGGTCCCGCATAAATGACATCATTCAACGACACTCCATCCGTTTTCGCAGAACAATCGAACACAATACGTACTTTGGTTGTAGTTTTGTCCATGCGAACTACTGGAAAGTGTGGCAAATACCAAACTTCCGGTGGTGATGCTTCATCCTGTTGGACCTTTCGCAAGTAGCCCTTTTCAACATACGCCTGAATAGTTTTGTGCGTATTCTGTCCCCACAACAGCGTCCTTCTTCAATTTGTTCTCCGTATTACACAAACGAGACATTGCTGTATGGCGGTTATCTGGAAGCTCAGGTTTATTGTCTTTCCATGGTACACCCACTTTGTACCTCTCACCAGTGTAGCTGATTGAATCTTCAAGTTTCCGTAAAGCCTCATTCTCTTCCTCGGTAAATATCTTCGTGTCATGACTCTCTGTGCCACAGTTTTTCGACCTCCCAGAACCTCTTCAAAGTGTGATCAATATCGCAGCAGGTCCCGTTGATGCTAGCAAGAGGTTCCCTTGTAAACAGAGTCCGACTTATGTGTGTCCTTGTCCCCGTCGATTGTCCTCCCTCTGGTGAACCACTACATGTCCAGCCCAGAGGCCCTAGACGAGCGATTGGGCCCCCTTCCTTACCACGCACATCAGCCCTGGAGTAATGCAGTTCGGCGTTGTCCACACCAATTAACAAGTCCACTAGTCCTTCCTGGGCTGGCTTAGGAAAATCACATTGCTTAAGGTGAGCCCATTTGTCCTGACTTTGTTTCCAATTCTCAACCTTGTAGTTCCCGGTTACCCGTTGAGGGCAAGTCTTCACTTTTATGTCCTTACTAAAGTCTCCATCAAGGCTCTCAATTGTCACATCCAGCGGCATCGATTGGAAGGTTTCCACCTCATTGTTCAGAACATTCACCGTAACCGTCTGGTATCTCTCCTTAAGACCAAGAATTCCTGCAACTTCTTCATTCAAGAATGTTTCATTGGAACCATCATCCAATATGGCGTTAACTTTAACCTTACGGTCGTTTGATTTCAACCACACAGGCACGGTGCGAAGGGAATAAGCCTCTGTCGCTGTTTCCTGCTTGGATGTTGATGTGTGCGCACGGGTTGGTGCCCCCTCCCGTGGAGAAACCGCCTTATCATCCTTAGTATTGACTCGAAAAGTGCCATGCAACAAGTTGTGATGATTTCTCCTGCAGCCATTGATGTCACAAGCATGAGCCCTGGTACAATCTCTGCCTTGATGATCGCTGGCCAGACAGCGAAAACATAGCCGCTTGTCCTTTGCGATGTCCCAACGCTTGTCCACTTCCAGACTCTGGAAACGTCTGCAGCTCCAAACCCCATGGTTGTCCCCACAGTACACACAAGGTGGTTTAGGGTCGGTTGTCGGTCCCGGTGTCTCTCTACTCTGGTCAACCCTGCCTTCACTGAACAAAGCTGCTGGATCCACCACCCCTTTCACGACGTTTCCAATTAGTCCTAACTTCCTCCCGCGCGGCTCAGCCTCAATCCGAATGTGCCATTCAACCGCCTCAACTCTGATCCGTACTTCTTCCTTCAACCAATCTCTCAAATTCAACACTGACGCGCATCGCTTATGTTCCCTCAACCAGCGACTATAACTTTTCGACCTGGACTATCAGCAATAACTTCTTCACCAACAAACTATGCAACGCACCTACCAGCACCCAACTCCTCGCAGTCGCGCCCTTCTGCCTGCAGCTTAACCACGTGCTATGGCGAACAAGATCAGCGAATCTCTCAAAGGACTGCACATCATTCCTTCTTAAGGGAGGCATCCTTTTCATTCTGGTCCATGTATGCTTGTAGCTTTCTGCGCTCGACCACCAAAACCTTAGTCCTCGAAGAATTTCCTTGGCTTCCCTTCGTATTCTTCCGGCTCTGTAACTCCAAGACCCCTTATTGCCTCAAGAGCGCTTCCCTGTAAGGCTCTGTCTCAGTCCTGTGCCCATCTTGATATTTGGAGGCTCTGTCCCTTGGTCCACAAGACTCGAAAACAGCCCCAGTAATCATCTCAAACTTGCTTTTCTGCACCATTAAATATAGAAACTTTCAGAGGCTTCAGTCGCTGGCTATAAATTGCCTGAGTGCTGTGAACTCGGCGAGTAGCTGATGGCAGGGTTGAGGTGCAGTGTGTTCGACTGGGACTTCGTCATCCTGCAGCAGGTGTATACGGAAACGATTGGTTGTTTCTAGCCATTTGTTTTTCTTTATTACACACTCTTGCATCTGTTTCAATTACATTATTTTATTTTCGTTTTCCAGACCCTCTGCTTCTCACTGTGGATTGGCGTTCTTGTTCTCTTGATTCCCCTAAGCGTACATATGCGTCTTGTAATTCATCCATGAGAGCGAGGTGGCACGCTTGCCAACAGAACGCCCACAAATTTGCGATCTCGTCTTCCGATCTTCTCAAGTGTCCTCGCTCGCGGCAACAGAGCCTTTCGCAAAATATGGCGTGTTTTGTCTTCGTAACGGGGGCGGGGGTCTTCCTAGGCTCTCTCAGTTACTCGTTTAAGAGTTCTAGAATTGTTTCGCTCGAATCTCTTCCCTGTATCCAAACGTCTACAACAACAAACTCAGACTGGCCAGGCGTTCGTCATAATTAAACACGAAGAACTTGAAACTCCTCACAAAGCGTCAAACAGTGTCCGATGGATTTTAATTCGCAGTCATGATGTCTATAATTCTCTCGAGCGACTCCAACAACTCGAAATGTACGATACACAAAGCCCCCACAAACGATGCGAACGATGAAATTGCGATCCCAGGCGATGTCCGCGCAACATCAGTAAGCTTACTTACTAAGCTAAAATCCTTTCAACGTCGGAATTCCCTCAAACAGCACATCCTCCTCATAAAACACTCGAACAAAACCCTCCTGACAACTCCACACAACTCCTGACGCTCCTCGATGATTAAATCCGGTTATATAGTCCCTTGAACGGGCTCCAAAAGCTCGAAACCACGGTTACAAAACTCCAAAATACGATGCGAAAACGGTGGATAAATAAAATGCTGGCGTCCCGAATCTTGCAGCACGATAAATCTCCCACTATAACGGACCGTATAAACCCGTCTAATTGTCGATAAAACCTTCAAGCTCCCGATGAGTTCGCTATACTCCTCCCGTCGGTGGTCGCCAAATAGTTATCGATAGAGACGATAATAAACTTAAAAACTTTCCATTTTAATAAAAATCCGAGCGGGATAACCACAACTAAAAAAACACAGGACAGCGCTCCGTAAAATTCCATCAGAACTTTTCAAACCGGTTTTGGGGAAGCGATTTTAAAGAATGTAACACAACAACACAATAAAGTCACGCGGTCACGC